>WIPJ01000973.1:2679-15930 GCA_018155075.1 Cassiopea andromeda
TGTTAGTTTCTCAGCTTGAAACATCCTTACAAAACCAAGTGCACCGATGAAGAGCTAGCTCCTGGATATCCATATTCTCGCACCGGCTGTTTTCGAAAATGCAGAGAAAACTATGTTATCAAAATGTGCAACTGCTCCCTCCCACTGGAAACAATCATTGATCGTGAGTAGCAGAAGTTATTAAATCCTAAGTCTAATAATACACTGTAAACTCCCATTACACGAAGAAATGGTGGAAAATCCAGGATAATATCTGCACTGAGATTTCTGTTTAAACACATATGATACCCTATTATCCCGCTTAAAAGTACACTCCATTTATGGGCACACTGCACCCTTAGACGAGCCACCCCTCATGACCTCCTAAACCATCAAATATGTCAATTTAACAAACAAATGAAATCATGTATAAAATGCGTATTCGCTTTGCTTTTTGCAAAAAGTCTCAGATTATACATTCAACGTGAAGAAGATTAAATTGGTTTAAGAATATTCTTCCTGAAAAGTTAGCTTCGAATATTTTAATAGGCAAAATATACTTTGCCATTCAAAATATTTGAATACTCTAATCCGTTTGTCACTTTTGTATTTGCCCACTTTTACATTTAATGCGCCCACTTTCATTGTTTCTTGCGACTGAAAATTTGCCAGTCCATTTAATGTCCTAGCCAAGGACGCAGGACCCTTAAGCGGGGAAATAGGATAGAGTATATCCTTTTTATTTTTTTATTCGATTTCACCTCCGTTTCCCCCAGTTCCTTGCCGCTTGGAGGGTGCCTCTGAGAGAACTGTAGTTCTGACACGAGCAACTGAGACTGGATGCCCTTCCTGGCGTCACTAATGGCCTGCGTTGGGCCTCGAACCCAGGACCACGTTGGCCTGCGTCGGGTGCATTATCGCTAGGCCACGGCTGTTCTAGGGCAGAATATTTCTTTAAGGTGTACTATTTATCATGTCTTATATCAAAATAAATAGTTAAACTAATCAAATCAAAGTTGGATATTCTTTTGTTTTGTTTTCTTTTCAATTCAATATGGAAAGCCCATAAGTTGGATATTGGCACTTGGAAGGCTTTCTGTAACATGTTTAATAAATACCCCGTTTACACTGGAGCCGAATTGAACGGTTCCAAATAGGATCGATCCATAATTGGTACGAATGGACCTCACGTTTACACTAGAACTGTAAGAACCGCTCCATTTGGGAACGCAACCCGTGCTCTCTTGGGTCCGCTAAAGGAACGATCCCATTTGGGAAAGTTCCATTTGGTTCCAGTGTAAACGGGCGGAACCAAATGAAACGGAGCCAAAAGAGAACGGATATGAAAATGAAAGATGATTCCTTTGTTTGCTTTATTATTTCATCCGCCAAATACCGAAGAAAACTGGATTGTTATGATTGAGTACACATTCCTCCTCACAGTAATTATTTCCGGAACTATTTGGAACCGTTTGCACTGTCTACATTAGAAGTGTGGAACGGTTCGTTCCCAAATGGAACCGTTTCAAACAGAACCATTCCATTTTCTCTAGTGTAAACAGGGTCAAAATCTATCATGAAATAGCAGGTTTGTTCAAATGATATTTAATAAAAAATAGTGTTTCATCACGTGCATCATTCTTGAAAACTAACCAGATCACATGTCTTGACAATGTTTCTATAAATTGCCTATAAAACTATATAGGGCTATTGGTAACTTTAATTATACAGCCGTGTTTCAAAAAGCAATTTTGCAAAAACAAAAATTCTATCACTTCGTCTTTACGTTTTTTATATAGTTACTGGCACTGAAAAATAATTGCAATGGAAAGCTAAGTTTGCGAGCATTCGCTGCTTTTTGAACACATGTACTAGTGCTACTGTCAAACGTAGTAATCATGGGATGATTTGAAATTTGTTGTATTGAAAAGTGAATCTGAATATTGCCCTCAAACTTGAGGTATGAAAGGATAGTAAAAAGAACCATGTTTTTTTCGAAAATTTTCCAATTTAAACAGCGAATTAAGCAACATTTAATTCAAAGTTGCATTTAATGAAGTAACTTGCACATTATATATTTTGCTATCGGATGCGTGTAACGAGTAACAAAAGCAAATAACGATGGGCCTAAAGCCCGCGCCTCGATGCAAAACTTCGCCATGAGGGCACGATCCGTTACGAGCCTACTAAGAAGTCTTGACGGAGAAGCCTGATTACAGCAAAGGAAATAAGAAATAATCACATTTTATTTCAGCAAAGAATGTGCAGTCTTGTGACTTGAGTGCAACCTTGATGTGTGCAACACCAAAAGTAACAGGTATGGATATATGTTAATCGAATTTATAAGAGTAGCGGTGCAATTGGTATCGGTTCCACGCATACGAAATTCTTCTACATCCTCGCAGGGGTAACTTGCTGTTTCTTTTGCTACTATGCACATATTGCTAAATGCACAGAAAATCATTATCGCTACTTCTCTATAACACACACAAAACTTCCACTTTTTCATGGTTTGATTTCCCAAACACTTCCACTTTTTGAACAGAATTCCTTTTCCAAAGTCAATCCATCTCCTTGATACATCCTTGGGATCTGCTTACGTTTTAATCTTAACATTGCTACACACGTCCATGTCCTTTTTCAGTTAACACCAGGATACTGTGCCGTGACATACCTAACTACTTTGAAGCCAATGCTTTCAACTCAAGAACGAACATAAAAATTTCATTTCTTTCATACTTAAGGTATGCTTTATTGCAGTTGACTCTAATCAACGTAAATTCAAACGTAACTGTCCGTTCGCCTGTGAATCAGTGGATTAATACCAGAACAATGTGCCTTAAAATGCCCAATCTCTTTGAAGCTGTTTTCTAACTAAAGACAACACTTACTGCTCTGATTGTTTGAGAGCAAATCAGCCAAATGACACATCCGACATAGTCTCTCTAGCGCATCAATCTTTTCTAACTGTACTGTACGCTTTCTTGCAGATGACTTTAATAAAAACAAAGTCAAATGTGACTGTCCCTTCGCCTGTGAATCAGTGGAATACATGCCTACTATTTCATATGCACAATATCCTTCTGACATTGATGCCAGGAAGATATCAATTAATGAGCTAACCATTGAAGGCAAAGCTGCAACAGTGGAGGCTATCAACAACAAGACAATTGAGTTGAGGTTTGCTGTTTCTGCTTTAATTGTGGGGCTAGGAAACATATGTTTCCAGATCAGTAGCAATTCATAGTGTTTTCAGTTTTCATCATCATCATCATAAACTGCATCCTTGTATTTTCGACCAAATGTTATTATAAGACTGTTAAAGTTATCTTGGAAAGCATATTCAGATATAGATGAAAAACCCGCTTCACCCCTTCCACATTTGTTCCCTCCTGGCTGACACTTCCCCTGCAGATGTGAAAATTAATTCTGGATGCCCCTTGACTGTATACTAACTCAAGTTCATCACAAAATTCATTGATTTTTCATATGATTCTAGGAAGAACCGGATACAGCTAGAAATATTCTATCAACAAATGGATTATTTAACAACAGAAGCTGTCCCTGCTTCAATGCCAGTTCAACTATTTGGTGAGCTATAAAGACTCCTCATTATGATATATGGCCAGCGGCGGATCCAGGAAGTGGGGTGGTGATTGCCCCCCAAACGGTAAAGTTTCGTATAGCAAACAATAGTGCTAAGAACCTTTTCACATGAAAAAGACAATTAAGGCCCCCCCGAAAGTCCAGCCCTGGATCCACCCCTGTATATGGCTGGAAGGTCTACTCATCATTGTGATATTCGGCAGGGGCGGTTATAGCACAATTTGCTCTTATACCGGGGAGCTTATTCGTACAGGTGCGGTGATTCGGCATCACGAGGTTATAGGGTCATTTGTGGAAATGTTGCTTAACTCAAGAACATATACTACACCTTAGGCTCTAACTCGCATGACTCCATGATATTAGCTTTCTAATGGTAAGCCTGTATGACTTATGCAACATAGGAAAAGGCGGATATTTTCATACATCACGAAATTAAAAACTGATTTGGAGGCAATTGTTTTGAATATAAAGAGAATAGCACTAACTTCTACCTCTTATGCAGGAATGCCGGGGCACGGGGGCAAATTGGGGGCAGCGCACCCCATGCACTCGAAGAGTAGGGGCAAGGGAAGCAAAAGTACCCTTCTTCTGCTGTCTACTGATATCACTTTTTCATGGTTTTTCTTACCTTGGTTCTTCTATCAGGCTCGACCTTCTATCCTCAGGAATTGATGACTTGTCACAAAATGCAAAACTAGTTAGGAGCGTATGTTTGTGAAAAGTACCCCTTAAGATTAAAGTTTGACGTCATTATGATGTCATAATCAATTTAAATGCCCTTCTCCAAACTTCTGCCCCTCCTGTTCTACTGTTGCTCCAGCGTCCCTGCTCTTATGGCGAATTTACTTCCGGATTTCCAACAGTTCCTTCTGTACTGAAAGTTGATAAGATGTCTTCAAAATACAAGAATATATCAATTAGTCATACACCTGAATGGATGTCTATATATTTGTAACAGCATATTTGCTCATTTTCAGCTGAAATTGGAGGCCTTCTCGGCATTGCATTGGGTGCAAGCTTCTTGACAATACTGGAAATTACAGACTTCGTAGTGGTGGTGATATTGCAGAAAATTTTGAAAAGGAAGGAGGGAAGAGTTGCTTCTATTGAAAAGTGACTAGAAATCATTGTACTATTGCACTGCACCAAGCATGTCAGAAAGCACAACTTTTGCTGCTATTCACTGTCCACCAAAAGCGCAAAGTTCAAAATGTAGTCGTTATGAATACGTGAAGTACAAACTAACTCTCAATATATAGAAACATAAATGTCACATACAGCCCTTGAAAGCAAAGCTAATGCTTGATGTTCAATAAGCCATAATCCTCCAAAGTTTTTAGCAGCAAATATTCAAAGAATAATGATGAATTCACTGGAGCCTTGCAAAATGAAGTTCATAACAGAGATATCCTATATTACATAAATTTCTTCAACTTTGAATAGACAAAGTGTCCTCAGAAAGATTTAGTCTTGAGTAATACTGCTCTAATGGAGGACTGATAAAATTTAGAGGTGAGCAAATAACACAGCATTACCAATGAAATGAATTGCAATGAGACATACTATCAAAGAACTTTGCTCTACATCCTATTTGCATTCAATAGAGTGAAGTTTCAGGAACTTCATCCACCATCATTATGATTCCTAACATATTTAGCCTTCCCCAATACTCCACCTTTCAAATCGAATGTTGAATGCTCATGGAGGTAGAAACTGGGGGGCACAGAGGGATATACCCCTGCTTTTCAAAGATTTAGGCAAAGTTTCCCTCTTAATCTAACTTTTGTTGCCCTCCTTGAAAACTTTGAAGATGCAAAAATAAATAAAAAATACACATTTCTGGTGATTTCATATGATCTAAGTATCAAAATTTCCTGGGGAAGCATGCCCCAGGACCCCCAAGCTACTTTACATTTGGGGACTGATGCAAAATTAACCTTTTTTCATCAAGTAAAATGCTTTGTCCTTTCATTAAGAGTTTTACACTCCAGACAAAGTGTTTAATCTCATTTGCAGAAACCCTGTCAAGGTGCCCCTCAATCCACATGCCCCCTACTTTTATAATGCTTTCTGTGTCCCTGTGAATGCTTGTTTATATTTTCTAAACAAAAGTAAAGCTGTTTTAAACTTTTGCATTATACTTACTAAATGCTACAACTACACCATTGCATTTAAAGGTAGTAAATACAGTAGGAAAGAGTTTGGCCAGTAGTCCACAAACTTAGGATAATGTTTAGCTTGGCTTTCACACTATGATACCCTTAATAACTTGCAAGTATACATAGGACCCCAATTTTTGGCTTTGCTTGGAATTACAAGCAAACCATGCTTAGTTGTATCACTAGTACAGAATTCATCAATCTTAAATCCACTAACAAAATTAACAGTTTCAACTTTTGTGCTGTGCAACTCTGCCATAGCTGAGTCAACAACGCCATCATTTTCAATTGGGGATAGAGAACAAGTTGAGTACACAATAGTTCCACCAACCTGTACCGACTTAATTGCTGATATGAGCAACTTTTTCTGAAGCTCTGCAAATTCCCGTGATTTCCTTAGTGACCAACCAGAATACCGAAAATTCTCATGGATCAAATGCCGATCTGAGGAACATGGTGCATCTACAAGGACTTTGTTAAACATGTTTGGTTCAGCAGAGCTAAATGATGTCCCATTAAGGCTGGTTACTTTGATAAGATTCAACTTGGCTTTTGGCAAATAGTCATCTAGCACCTGTGAACATAAAGTACTGGAAATAATTCATAGTACACAGCATTGAACAACTTAGATGATGATCACAGAATGGTTACATCAACACTATTAGGCTTTCAACAATTCTCCACTAATAGTAAATAAATAAATGGAAAATTTAAGCAGAACAGTGTAGCAATTACAAAAATGCGCTTATGGTAGACATACAAAAACAAACAACATAATTTTTGCTGCTGCATTAAACAGTATCCCATAAATCTATTAGGTAGAGCATAGGATTTATAATATGTCCATGTTTCACTTTGAGTACATAATTTTGGGTAAATTGTATGATAAACAAACTGTTAGTGGTGTTAGGGTCTTGCAACTCATACCAAAATAAACAAAACTCCTACTTCAAAAACTTTTGAAAACATTGATGCATAGAACTGGGTGAGAAGAGAAGTTAAAGACTTTGAGTTCATACTTGCATAAATTAAAAGATTCTTCACATATGGCTACTACCAAAGTCTGGTATGCAGTGGTCAATATCCCAGTACCATTGCTGGTTCTGCCCTTTAAATTTGTTGAGAATGTCCCAATATCCTCCTATCATTCCAGCCATTATTCTTAAGACAATCTAGAGTACCTTGATTGAAAAGCTACTTAACTGGAATTTAGCAAAGAGATTTTTGACCTTTGGCATTTGAGAATTATATATTACAAGGGCCATTTCTTCTATGTATAGCCACATATTGAAGAAATATTTTCAGCATTCACTTGCCACAATAACACTACTATAATGGACTACTTTAGAAACAATAATAGCATTTGCAAGAAAATGATATCAATCTACTGTAAATTGCTATCTTGATGCAAAGATACTAAAACATGCACTTCAATTTACCATTTCCAGCAATAAACACTTACTTTATAAAGCCTTTTCCTTCTTTTGTAATTAAATTCATTTGAGACCAACTGGCCATTATGTGATAACTGCATTGCTATTGCTAATGTTTTTCCTCCTGGAGATGCACACATATCCAGCACAAAATCAGATGGCTTTATATCCAGTGCCAATACAGGTATTAAAGAAGATAGGTCCATTAGGAAATAGGCCATTTTTCCATTACAGTCAAGATAGTTGCTTGGATGTTGAAATTCTCCAAATTTGCTTTTGAAGCACATCAGGCTGTTAGTATTTTCCTGTTCTATGAAACTAAAATTGGCAGAATTTTGGTGTAAGTACTTCAAGTGTATAGGAACAGCACTAATTGCCTCTAATCTTTTCACTGCTTCCATGCCCTCTTCCACCATATTGTTAACCAAAGCACAATATGACTTTGGAGCTTCCATATCTTTTAGTAATGTCCTCCATTTCTCACCAAACACCCTCACATAAAACTCTGTCATAGCTTTGAGACATTTTTCAGCTCTGCCAACAGACTAATTGAATAAAGGAGTGATGCTAATAGTTTCAGACCTGAGATTTTTCACAAAAAGCTGCACAAATAAGTTGGTGAATTAAATACCAAGCAGAGTCAGGAGGATAAGGGAGGGGACAAACTAATAAAATTTTGCACCCAGACACAGAAAATTCCTCTACACTAAAGGAAAGTTTCTCTCAACCTCAAGCGCTCATTGTAGCAGCACTTCCTCACTGAAATATGTGATGTAACACTTTTAACATGTCTTTATAAAGAAAGGAAGTTGTAAAACAATACAATGGCATAATTTTGCCAGAATATTATTCTACCGCAAATATCACCTTGATCCAGACTGCTAAGTTTGCAGTGCGCTCCGAACTTTTTAGTCGGAGCACAATTGTAAAGACAAGGGGCGCACATCAAGTTTCAAGAGCGCAAAATCGATATTTTCGCTCTCTTTAACTTGCAAGGAGCAGGAAATCCTATTCATTTTGGAATACTAGCAAAAGAGCACAAAGCGTAAGCAACTATCGTTTACGTCCTCAGAAACACATTTACGTTCTGTGCTGCTGATACTTTCACTTCCTGCAAAAGAGGGCATTATTTTTACAACAAGAGCCTAAACAGCGCAGTTTGATCTCAGAAAATTCATCTTCATATTCCACGGAACTTTCAAAAGAAGTTCTAGTATTGCACAAAAGTGAATAAAAAGATATAGACCTGTCATACCATAATCTAAATCTCAGTTATACACCATCTTGCATCATGTATTATGATTTTTTCTGAGATCAGTGGCCTCCAAACATTATTCAGGTTTTGCCGCCATTAATGAAACATTGTGAACGAGGCTGCAAATGCAGTTTTGATAAGAAACTGCTTCTTACAAAATTAAGAAGCTCAGGAGAAATTAAAAAAATGTACGATCTCGATTTGTATGAAAAAGAGAACAATGGCTTGTTTCCACTCATTAAGTTGTGTTTTTTGCTTGGAGCACATAGAAACCTGTGATTTAATTTGCTTAGACATTTTTTCCTGATAGTCAGCAGAACATATCCAGAACTGCTTGACTTCCAAACAACAAAGTGAGTTTGGGTGTCAAAGGCAAGACACCAATTAAGAAATTTAGTAACAAAATTCCCAACTGTTTATGCCAAATTAAGAGAGTTTTAGCATTAAAGCCTGGTACTCACTGCGATATTAAGTGTACTTACGTGATCTTAAGTGTGTTTATCTATGCGAGTTTAACTTAAAAGCGCAGTGAGTATGATGCGTGAGTTTAAAATTCTCGCTTTCAACACATTTAAGATCGTAAAATAGTTAAACTTTTTTGATCTGTGAGTTTAAAGTTCTGAAGGGCCGAAGAATTTCGATGATTGATTCTATTGAATTTAACATTAGATCCCCATTTTCTGAAGTCAAAGCTGAAGTTCCTTGTTAAAAGGCGCAATGCTAATGCAAGTGTTGCCTTTGCTTTTATACCTTTATGAAAATTTTTATCTTGTTTTTCTATTTTTGGCTCAACTAAGCTGGGGAGATAGTTAAACCTCTCCGATGTTATTCTTACAAAGCGAAGAAATAGTCTCGGCCTTGTTTCACTTCTTTAAACAATGTATCAAAATCACCCAACTTTCCCGATGTTTGATGATATCTCGCATCCAGTACTACTTTGCTTGTTTTTCTCAATTGCCTCAGATTTCTAAGTTGTATGAAAAATCCAATCTCTTCCATGACATTTGCTGTTCATGGCTATTGAAATAGACTTGCCCCACGAGTTGCAACCGACTTAAACTCGCAGTGAGTATGACCTTTGGTTTTATCCCAGTAGTAGATAAACGCACTTACGATCACTTAAAAACACTTAATATCGCAGTGAGTACCAGGCTTAAGTGCCGTCAAGTGACTCTTGAACTTTCAAATAAAAGAACACGAAATTGTGCTGTTAAAGCCCCTTAATCATCACCTTTAGAACCAAATTTTAAAATATGTTTTAATTTTGATCATATTGAATAGGAGATTCAGATGAAAAGGATTTTGCCATCCTTCTTATATCCTATGATCCAAACCAGCAAGCTTCAACACAATACAAAAATGACGCACCAACTCTGGTGTACGTTTACCACTGCAAACAATTAATTATGACTGATTAAAGACTTTCCACTCTAACATCACTCAATATTTCCACAATAACTGCATGTGTATCCTGATATATTTTCCTGGCGTATGCAGAGTATCTTTGATTGTTAATAGCCCAGAACAGCTTGTCAAGGTTAATCACTAACTTTTAAGTGTCTACAAATCTGAAAGCACGCACATACAATCTCCAATAATTGCTTGTCTATGCAGTTCTC
Source organism: Cassiopea andromeda (assembly GCA_018155075.1). Lineage (NCBI taxonomy): Eukaryota > Metazoa > Cnidaria > Scyphozoa > Rhizostomeae > Cassiopeidae > Cassiopea > Cassiopea andromeda. Next base: position 12,731 of record WIPJ01000973.1, read on the forward strand.
AATATCCGCCTGGCTCTCTCCCAAATATCTGGTATATTAAGAAAGAAATGTATCTCAACCTCCATCAACAGTATATATGCAAGATGTTTACATATAAGCGTACAAGTACATAGTAGATGCATAAAAATTAATCAAATATAATATAATTTTGCATTGTATAATATAAAACAACATGATATATCATAAGATAGTACAGCATAGTATACTCTCGAGTGCCAAATAAACGGGGGTCCTAATAGACAGGGGGCTGGAAAAAATTCCGAAATTTAATAAACGGAGAGCCACAATAAGCCGGGGTTGGAATTTGAGAGAAGGCTTTAAAAAATAATACAAGGACGGAAAGAACAAAAACAGGTTGCCATAAGGCATAAAACTAAGATATCTATAGCAGTACGCTATTTCCCATGAAAATTGGGCGTAAATAGTACTCACAAAGAAAGGAGATGCACTGTGAAGGGTTTGTAACAAAAGTCAATTCCCTTAAAATTAATAAATGGGGGTTGGAAAAAATTGAATAAGGTCCGGGGAGGTAGGAAAAATCGAAAAATTAATAAGCGGGTGGCGTTTATTTGGCACCTGAGAGTAGTAAGAAAAATATAGCTAATGTAATGTGTATGTTTAAAAATTTATTCAATTGTATATAGGAATAATAGAACAGCTAGAAAGAAAATAAAGCCTTTCTTTCTTATTACAAACATTGATCTTCATGGAGCTGCGTAATCAAAGTAGCCAGAGACACTTCCTTGTAACACTCTTTTCTGATTTCCGCTGATTTTCCCTTGAGTTCTTTGACAAAATTGGCAAAGTTACAAAGCTCCCTAATTTCTTCAAAATTGTCATTAAATTTCCTGATTTTTTTCTGGCTTCCAAAACAGGAATATGTTCTCTGATAATTGCCTGATCACCCTGCTTTCTCAGGTCGCTGGTTGCTGTGCTAACTTACAACTTAGCAGTTGGATCACCAATATACTTGAGTAGAAAGACTCGCAAAAAGGAACAGAATTACAATATTGGTTTTACTATCTTGTGATTCTGGATAGAATGGTTTAATACTTAACACTAATTACAACGTAGCTTTCACATACCCGTCGGAAAAAGTGCGCTCAGATGAAAAGCTTGCATCCTGGATATCTCCGTTGAGCTCTACTGAGACAAATGATCTACAATAGTACACTCATGAGCGTAGGAGGACGTCAAATTTAGGAAGGCTGTAAACCTACTGTAAACTTTCTGCCCGAATTTCCTCTTGTTCTTTCATAAAATTTGCCCGAGTGAAACGGATTGCTGCCCAACTTTGGAGCTACAGCCCCCCTTCCCCCTACCTTCTACCCTTATGAGTACCCAAAACTTCTATTTGAACTTCACTTGCAGAGTTGCCAACTTGGCTTTTTACAAGCCAAGTTTTAGAAATTTGGCGTCTTCAGCATGTGCTTGGTTTCAAAGGTGACAACTTGAATATGATTTATCTTTGTCTTTTGTTGGCTTTTAGCTGGAGCACTACTCTTTCAAAAGTTTAGTTATAAGGAAAACGAAAAAAAAGCGAGAACTTTAAAACAATCAGTTGAGTATGCGTCACAAATGGAAAAACGAAGTAACATTATCAAATCAAATGCAGTACATTGAATAGCTTCTTTGTCAACTGGTTTAAGTAGCAAAGATGTGCTGCTTCCTTCTTCTTCATTTGTAGAATGACATCATATCATCCTTTTTATTCCGTTAGGGTTAGGGTTAGGGAAAATCTACTTGGGGAAAATTCTCAATGTATGCTACTGTTTATTACACATAACTAAAGCAATTTGACATACCTGGACTTAATACCGGAGCTGCAAACTTTGCATGACTTTCAGAAATCATTGGCTGTAGGATGAACAAAATGGCCTGATTATGATAACGTTGCTATTGCTATTGACGAATTCTTAACAACATTGATAAGTTCTTCCAACCAACAAGTAATATGCTAAAAATAACAATTTGTATCTTTTTTGATGTTGAGTTTAATGATTTTATGATTTGAACTAATTTCATATCAACAATCCATAGTATTTATAAAGTATTTCATGAGAGTAAGGTAAAAGGAAAAGTAACTTTAGGACAGTAATCAAGAGCTCTAACTGTTGTGCTTTTCACGTTCATTTCATGAGAGCAAGCTATCTATATGCACAAAGTTCTTAAATTTACAAAAAAAGAAGATGCACAAATACACACAGCCAGAGACAAATCATTTGGGACGTTATCTTCCAAGGCGCAACTAAGACTTTCCTTGTAATTTGACAAGATCTCAAACACTCGACCTTTATGTTCTTCAAACTCTGTAGCCATCTTGTCCTCCATGTCTTTTTCTAAATCATATAAGTAAAGCAATGAATCTTGCAACTTAATTGTTAGATTAGAAGAATGAGGATAAAACTTTCTATCAGTGCTTTCCAGCACAATCTAGCAATCGGCATGTGTACTCTACGTATGCTTTTTCTATCAACAAAAAGCCTGAAGAATAAGGAAAATCGTACTGCAAAATGCCTGCTAAGGTGTCTAAAAACTTTTAGTGAAACATTTTGATGTGCAAGGTGCATATATGGCTCAGCACGGACGTCAAACTCACCTATACATTGTGCTTTCTTTCCTAGCTTGCAGTTCCAATTAGCAAAATGTGAGAAGCCAAATCAAATAGCATTACCACATTTACTTTTTGATTGCTCTTCACAAAAGCAAGCAAAATCGTATCATTAACTTCCCATTTCTAATATTGTAGTTACCACTCCTCTAAATGGCCTTTACCCAAAAACTGAGAAAGAAAGGTATCGAAATAATTATTTTGGAGAAAATAGTAGCACGAATAACAGTAGGGGTATAGCCATAGGGTGTGCAGAGGAGTGCCACATCCCTAATATTTAGCTTGTCGGGACCTTTGATACACATCAACAGTGATCGTCAATGTTGTACCATTAATAAAACTTGAGGAAAGTCATACTTGTCGACAAATTGGGCTCGAACGAAATCTGTTTGTCAGCAAATTGGGGTTGTGCACCCCACCAACAATTTCCTCTAACTTCGCCCTTGCATAATAGGTAATACAACTGGCAACATAAATGCATATACTTCAATGGCATCAGCATACAAACATAAGAACATAGATAGAAACATAAAAATAAATATGTGAATGCATATGTATATATATACATATATATATATATATATATATA
>WIPJ01000973.1:16186-38345 GCA_018155075.1 Cassiopea andromeda
TATATGTGTGTGTGTATATATATATATATGTATGTATGTATATGTGTATATATATATTTATTTATATTTGTATATGCATAAAGACATATGAATAGAAGTAGCATACCAAACTGCTTGAGAATATAGTCCGTATAAAAATGGGCTTCATATACTGCAGGCATTTCATCAATATTGATTGGAATACTGCTTTCATTATACCCATGCTCTTGCATGCTTTGGTCTGCGATGCTTGCATTTGCCCCCTCAGCAAGAATATTGCCACCTTTGTCATAAGCACAGCTAGAAGTAGTTGGAAAATATCTAGACAGAATAAGTGAAGTGCTGGCTGGATGGAATTCACGTCAAAAACTCTGCCTTTGCATGTCTGGCGACAAAGTAGCAATCGTAATACAGCAAATAGAACCGATACCATAGGTACCGCATTGAAGTTGGAAAAGACCGAAGTATAAAAATAGCTTTATGATTTTTTTAAAGTTTGCTTAATATTATAGCTTAGAAAAGATAATGCCAACTATTTATCTACACTATATCGAGAATCGATTTGCATGAAGAAAATGTATGAAGATAACAAAATTAAAACGCCAAAAACCCAACTGCATTTGATGTTAACAACATATGCTTTACAAGACCTGCAGTTGCATTTTCCCACAGTCTAGTTTTCATGTGTTCCCTAAACGCAAAACATTTTGAAGACTTTGAATTTATATGTATGCCATAGTCTCCTTCTAATGAATCGCATGGTTTCAATGCCATTAGAAACTGTATTTCCCCTTGGTACCAGAAGGCCATCTCTGTTGTACCAGATCAACTTATTTCCGCCATAACAGTGACGCAGATCACATTTATACCAATAAGAATCTTAGAAAGTGCCGCTATGGTGTGAGCGCACTAGAAAAGCGAACTAATATTGTGCCTGTACAGTGTGAGCACAAATTATCATTCACACTTTTGTATCATTTTAAAATTGAACAGGTACACTTTGAATAAAGCCTGAGATTCAACGAATTCGTTTTTTTGACGAAGATATTGTCCATTAAGATGGATTCAATTCTTTCTTTGCTTTATGGATTTCTATCATTAGTGACTGTAGGTTTCTTTATTACATTGATAAGCTATTTGTGGCCTTGTTATGGAATATCCAAACTGTAGGGCAAATCCAAACTGTAGGGCAATAATTAAATTGTGACACAATGATTCATTGTGTCATTAAATGAATATTTTAGTACCGGACTTATTGATATATTAGAATTGCCCTGAATGTTGAGGGAGAGAGGCAGCTGTCCCTCACCGGAGATATATTGGTACAAAAGATGTCTATATCATCTCATCTGCACTTCAAGGACTGTTTCTGCAAAAACCTCAGTTTGCATAAGCTAATACATTGTGCTCTGAACTTCTCTTTTAAGATCTCCTGATAGTCAGTAGTTTATTTTTGAATATCAATATTTTGCTTACCTTTCTATTTCGTCATAAAGTTCTAAAGTAGAATCGTCAAGAGCAGCATTAAAACCACCACTTAAATCCATTATAAAAAAAGCCAAGTTAAATTCCTTGAGACTGCACAAGTTATGAAAGATAGGAATTAAATATGTGGATTAAGTTCTAGTATCAAAATGTTAGCTCCTTGACGTCCTTTGAAAAACAATTATGTTCCACATCGAAGTACCATTGCGTTTTACATTTCTGGCGAGTTTCGCGCCAAAAACACTCCTGTGCAGTAGCAATTGTGCTCCGCAGCTATAGAAACAGTTATCAATGAGAAAATCAGTCATAATGTTGCAAGATTTAGTAAAAAATAAGAGACATAAAAAGTAAAGCAATAATGAATCGCCGCATTTTTATAGAAAAGAAGAGCGTCATCAATTCCATACATTAAATACAAGGTAGTGGTAACTGTCCTACCAATTGCTATTACACGTTAAAAGCCACGAGTGAAGACTATTTATAAAATTGATTAACTAAAACTTGGGTCAAGATTATGATAAAAACCAATAAGAAAACTCAGTTTTTAATTGAAGTTGAGGAGTTTATATTTAAATAACATGAAACATCATTATAAAACGTTCCGACGTAGTCAGAAGGTAATTTTAACCTGCAGGTGCAAAAATAGATTTTAATTAAAAACACGTCCTACTTAGTGCTAATTAGGAGCTATGATCACTGCTCAATTAATGTTGTTCCTTAGACAAAAGCATATATTTTCGCTCAAGAATCTCAAGAATAAAAAGATGTCAAATTTTTATTTTACTTGTACGGTAGAAAAGTCATACCTTGTAAGCAAAAATTAAACTTAAGGTAATTTCAAAAGTAAAACTATTTATTAAAGTTTGAATGGGCAGGGATATATATTTTGAAATGAAGCACCAACAAATTTTTAATTTTCATGAGGAGGAATTTGACTTTGATTTCATGCTTAAGCAAGAAGGGAATCTACCTATCGGCGTTATAATTACGAAATGTATGAACCAAGGAACCTTATAGGACCTTTTCCCACTACTTATCAGTTTCGAATTCTAGTGCTAGTATTCCCACAGTAATCTTACTAGTGAACAGAAGAAGACTCTTTAGGAAAGGCCCATAAAAGAGAACATCAAAATTCTACTCACATATTCAAATATTAGAACATTGGGTGGCTTTGGACTAAGAGTTTAGAGAACACTAAACAGTTGAAAGGAATCTTCAGGTGCAGCATTGCCAATGTCCTCTGCAATGCCATGGCACTCGAGATTAGTACACCTTTGTACAATTCCTTTCTTAGGCCTAATGAAATTGCCTATTTTTGCAAATGTCCTCTGCAATCAGTGGTGACCCCACAGGGAACTGGGGGTACTTACCCCCCCCCGCTACTTCTCACCAAGATCAATTTTCTACTTCGTCCAAATCCCTCCAAATGTTAGGGTTGGGGTGGGGGCCTCTATCAAGACTTTTTAAATGGATGTGGCAATCAAATTACGTCATAGCTTTAGTCCCGTGGTGCCCAACATCCCCCAATCTGCGATGGCTGGCGCTGGCCTTGTCTGCAATGCCATTGCACTTTAGACCATTATATCCTCAATCAATGCCTTTCTAAGGCCTAATGAAATCCTATTAATTTTTGCTATTTTATTGCGCCTGCAACTGTGGAGATCACCTCTGTCAGTCAGCTGTAGAAGTCGATATTCTAAGCATCACTTCGGTAGTGCTACTACAACGAGGACATCTGGCTTGAATCGATTGTGGCTCTTTCGAGTGCTTAACGTCTATAATTGGTGTTCTGCAGACAGCTGTTGTGTGTTGCTCCTCCGCATTATCTATATTTGAATGAAAGTTTGACTGAAAAACAGCAGGCGACGGACGAATTACGAAGCAGATTCTTGGAAGGAATATAAAGGAAAGACTAATTGCTCCGATAATGATGTAAATAAAACTAATGGAGTACTCTTGTATAAAAGTATTTCGGTCACTAAAGTACATGGTAAACATTATCACATATAAAAATATTGTTAGGCACGTAAGGGCTGACGTAAGGACCACGCGTTTTCCCTCGTATACTATAGCAGGCAAGTTCTTTCCTTTTGTGCGCATGGCAAATACTGTTGCCAGCACCATTATAAAGCACGGATAAGCAAAATTGATAATTAGGCTGACGACGTCATATTTGCAATGGGTGATGATATGAGTTCTGTCAGCTGAAATGTATTTTTGTACAGTTCCGGGGTTCCCTTGGATCCAAAGGGCGCAAAGTAGAACTTGGACCGTAATGAGGCCAACACATATGAAAACCTGTGATCGCTTCTTTGCCAGTTTCGGTGCTATTGCAGATACCTTGGCTTTTCTAAAAATCCTGTATATCACAAAGGTTTTCAAGAACAATGGTACACTACACAATGTCAGACTCATTCCCAGCAAGCACTGCTGTACACTGCAGACAAACGATGAAGGGCTGATGAGGAACGACAATGGTGTAGAAACCGTAAGAAACAAACCAAAAAGTGACACCAACGATAGCTCTCGACTTGTGGATTTGATAGAGCGAGATTTGAAGTGCCTTATATAGAGTACCAAAATGGCAAATACTATCAAGATACTAATAACTGCGAATGCTATTATCACGATGGGTAATGCAGAAGACAGATCTATTGCTTGAATAGGCATTGGAGTGCATTTCTTGGCGACTACATCGCTACTCGTCCACTGACTACACATTTGACAAGTATTGTTTAGGACATATGAATTTGGCTGACACGAATGGCATGTCCAACAACATCGAAAGTTCTGATTGTAAACTCTGATATCAGTCACTCCGCACTCTACGCCGCAATTTGAAACAGGGACTGTGTTTGTCCTCCATTTGATAATTGAAGAGTTAATGAATAGTCGATCTTTATACTGAAAACGAGGGTCTGCAAATGAACTGTTGTATCGCCAAGTCCCAACCTTTACGAAAGAAATTTTGTTACCAATCATCTGAGTGTTGTATATCGTGTAATTCAAAATCTGCTGCTTGCTTGAATCAAACTGAAAACGGCGGCCTTCTGGGAAACTGAACTTCACCGAAGGCAAATTCGCTAGCACGGTATCCTGCATGTAGGTACCATTGTAATAAATTTCTGATACGTTGCTAGATGACAGGCATACATTTTTATTCAAATCGGTCATGCCTGAGCATCTGCTGTCAAGTGCAATGCTAAGAGCATGACTTATGGCAAAGACAGCATCAATTACTGGCAATACAGGAACACTCTCAAAGAAGCCTATGCCCTCTGACAAGGTCTCGTTTCCATGGCAAGGTTGTCCCTTACTTTCTCCCCTCTTTCCAAGAAAGCAATTGAAAACTTGCTCCCAATATTGCTCAAAGAACGAATTTCTTGAATTGTTCTCAGGATGTAAGGATAAGAAATAGTTCTTGAAACCTGACAGGAAGGGCGATTCTAATTCAAATGTTATTAAACCTAAATCAACGGTCTCATTTCCTGATAGGAGAGATAGCTTTGTTCCCAGACGTTGGCCACCAATAAACTGAAGATCAGCAAAGTCCGCTTGATGTTTGGAAATATACTGAAACAGTTCTTTAGCTTCATAGTCGCTTAAGAGGAGATATACCACGTGAATGACTGTCTGCTTTTTGATAGGCTGTAACAGTTTATGAAAGAACCCATCATTAAGGGTTTTCTTTGTGGATGCTGAGTATTTGATGCAGATCCCTTTTTTATCAGCTGCAGATTTGAATGTACTGTAATTCTCAGTGTTACGAAAAGAGTAAAGAACAGCCACAAATGTCCAGTTGTGTAACAATGCCAAATCAGTGAGTGCATCTGCGATAACAGTGTCACTTGGAACAGTTTGGAACAGGTTCGGGTATTGTTCTGTATCTTGAAGCATCCTGCCAGCATCTCCAAAAGTTAGTACAGCTGTTTGTGGGGTGAAACTGGAGTAAATCATTGAGGCAATGTGAATGGAGCTTGAAGTCTCCGGACCAATTATGGCAATAGCTGCTTCTGCGTCTGCAACAGAACATATTACACCTTTGTTTGGATTTTTACAGGAATCGTATATGTAGGCCCCTAATGAATGCCCATGCAGTAGGAGAGCCTGTGAGTTGACCATGTCCAGCGCATACAAAAATGCTTCTAGACGCAGCATTCCATACTGTATGTCAATTTTACTATCACAGTTTCCCTCAAGGTAGCTTTTAATGTTATGATAAAATTTTATGTCAAGTTTTCCAGCTTGCACTTCCAAGATGCTCCGATCATTGCAATCTATAAAACAAGTAAAAGATCTTTATAAGTTGCTTCAATGTTGTAGAGCCTACACTACACCTGCGTGCCAAAGTTTTCGTTTGGATAATCGCAGTGTATTTAATGGTTAGTGCTGCATATGACTCTTGCACTGACTATTCAGACGGGGGTAGTAAGACTTCTAGCAGGCTACTAGAACTGCTTTTATATCTCAGGTTGGGGCTGGCATGCTCCGGTGCACAGTTCACATTAGCTCCCCCGTAGTGCCACCCTGCATGGCAGCAATAGGAATCGGTTAATGCACTTCTTGCTAATAAAGGTTCATGCGTAATTTACAAACGCGAAATTTCAAATACGAATTCCACGGCTTGTAGAAAACTCTTAGTCGCAAGGAAGCGACGAACTTGTAATATTTTACAAGTTCTGAAAGAACCAGGATAAGAAACAGATTTTGTGTATAAACTTATCAAGCAGGTTTTGTATATAAACTGAAGGTTATTTTGTGCATAAACTTATGAAAATGAAATAAAAAACACTTGTTAAGACGAAGTTACTGAGTTTGTTGCTCCCTAGCTCTTTTTGCTATAGATCTATCCCTGAATTTCTGCAGACTCAAGTGCAAAAATGTAGAAAGCTATACATATAGCACACTCTGAAGCAATGTGATACACATAAATGCCGTAAAGCGCAATGGACTATAATATATAATTTGCGCTTGCTTAGTAATACATGAATAGAAGGAGAGAAAAATATAACGAACAGTCACAATAATTGAAGTCGAGAATTGAAATGTGTTGAATTTATCAGTATATTGTCTGCTGCAGTGTTTTGCAAAGATCATTTTACGAGCGGTTTCTAATTCCTTATTTACTGATTCAGTAATCGAAACTGGCAATCAAACTCTACAAGTCGGCAACCATACATTTAGCGTTTTAAAATAAAAAATTCTTCATGATATAGAGTACTCACCTTGAGAAAACGCCACTTGATTCAGTATGAAAAAGCAGGCAATTACTATTGCACTTTTCGCCATTTCCACTCCGCTCGTAATGCGCACTGCTTGCTTCTGATTTAGTATGGCATATTACCCTATTGTACTATCCTAGTGAACTGTAAATAAGCGAAAGCCAGTTGATGCTGCGATCGTCAATCGACTTTCTATAAATGGCATTATTGCCAGAAGTATACTGCATTGTTAGGGAGACCAGTTGAGAAGCCTATTGTATTTTCTTTTGTCTGATCTTCAATGTTATCATCCAGTCAGAATCGAGTGTATTATCTGAGCTTAGTGAACATTTTGATAAGGTTAACTATCTGCATTTCGCTCTGATTTCAGATGCAAAAGTCATTGCTTCCAGACTCCCTCCCAATGTTCTGAGCGTCTGAAACGTTGGTTTCGCATCTGAGTTCTGAACGAAGAGGAGATGGGCCTAAACACTATAGTCTGCAAGAAGAGAGCTATTGCATATAAAACGCAAGGGGGCGAACGAGGAAGGAATACGAACATATCAAATGCAACCTTATACACCTACGTTATATTTTGGCACTTATAATTTAATGTATCAGTGTTAACTTGTGATATTCACGTCAGTCAAGAAGCCCAGCTTTCAAATGACAGGGTGGAGGCAACTACCGAATGGGCGTGGAAGCCACACCTAAATATAAAGAGGGTGCTTATTAAACACACAGGGAAAGGAAGGAGCTTGGGGGCTCTGATCAGAAACATTTTGATCACCGGGCCTTCTACGTTGGCTGTAATGTTACCAATGTCTTTTATAGTAGTCATAAAGAATGCAAAAGGGCCAGAGGGTTTGCCCTCAGAAAATTGTCACAATTACATTCCCTACAATTCAGGAGATTACCCCTTTGCAATCATCAGCAGAAAGCTTCAATCTATAGTCTTTGATATAGAAAAGATGATTGCAAGATACGAAATGATCAAGAGTCAAAATTGTATGCTGGCAGGATCATTGAGCTGGAGAGCATAGCTCTCATGCCACCCCCTGGCTTTGTGGCTGATTCACATCTTTATGGGGTAGAACATAATATTCGAGTTCGTTTAATAATACCTCCCGTCAAGAAGAAGCCTTTACTGCTCGTGCTCAGATCAGCATAGGCTTCAAATCTTGATTGGCTAACAAAGGAATCACCATCGAAGGGATCCTGCCAATAATGTTGCGATAACTCGTTTGAAAAGCATCGAGAAGCGTGTTTTGGTGGTAAAAACTGTACTTTCTGTGCGAACTGATAATAAATAGTTTCGAATAATTGAAAAATATTTTGCAAGCACGCTCATAAGGCTTCAATTCACATTTCCAGAAGGAGCAATTTTTATATCTTGCGTAGATCTAAAGTTATCGACATCACAAACTACCCATCTTTTCTTTTAATGTCGATACCTTTTGATCTGCACAAGATATAAAAATTTCTCCTTCTTCGTAATCATTTGGATCCTTCAAATTCAAATTTCTTTACTGCGGATATAGTTGCTTAGCATCAAATGTGAGACAAACATTAACGTTTTTTGTGCTGTTCTCTTGTTTCCTGTTGTCGTGTCCTCTCTTTGTAAATGTTAAATTTAACTGTTAAGTGCACAGCCTTGGAGGGAACTCCGATGACTTACCGCCTATTCTCTCCAGGATGGGCACAGCAGTTTTATTGTTGTTATTTGTTGTTAATAAATTTTAATGGCAATAAAAACAATATTTTGTTCCAAAAATAGAACGACGCTTTGACCTGGGACAAACTTGGATTTCAGTGGAACATCAAGAATTGAAGTGGAAGAATATTGCGTGATGCTAAACGGCGAGCCTCAAAAAATCCTCAAGAAATACACCACTGATTCCGGCGGCATCAAAGACTTAGAGCAGGTGGTGGGCTAACTACGGACCTCCAAGTAATTTTTTGCGGCCCGCCAACAACTTTTCGCAATTGGCAAGAGAGTTGTAGGAATTTCGATTTTTGGATTGGCGCTCACACTGCAAAGAGAGTGTGTAGATGACGACCCTGTGTAGATAACATCATGAAAATGTTGCTTCTGCATCCTGAGTGCAATTCAAGTAGCCCACATTTTGGGTAGGCTGTCTTTTCCTCGGTGTACTAGCGTGAGATTGTTTTGCTTGTAATGTTGGCTTGCAAGCAGCAAGGAAAGCTTGACCTAGTTTTATCCTTTTCGTTCCAAATCTTCAACTTTCGATGAAATCAGTTTGAAGGATCAGCTTCTCCTTCTTAGAATGATGATCAATTATGGCACAAGTAGCTACATGCTACATGGGCGTTTTCCAACGCAAGCCCCCAGACCGTCATTTTTAACACGATAGCTAAAGATAGACATTTTCCCAAATGAAATTGAATAAATCTGCAAAGGTCTATGACATGCAAGGGAACTGCATTGGGCTTCTACATCCACATTGATCGCTCAGCTGCCCAACAGGCAGCGGTTAGGGAATTTCATAGGTAGAAGCTTATGGTGATTCCATGTGCGGCCATTTAAGCCTTAGGATCTGTGAATGTGGGCCTTGTACTAAGAAGTTTGCCCAGCCCTGACCTAAAGCGGTTATACATGAAGAGATCGAAATAACTATCAATCCCCGCAAATTAAATATGGAGTCAAAACGCGGAATGATTAGCATGAGCATAAACTCGATTTTCTCGATTTTTACCTCCGTTTCCCCCAGTGCCTTGGGGCTTGGAGGGTGCCTCTGAGAGGACTTTAGTTCTGGCACGAGCATTTAGGACCGGATGGCCTTCCTGACGTCACCAATGGCATGCGTTGGGCCTCGAACCCAGGACCATATTGGTCTCATTGAACTAAATGGAATTGCTATATCAATTGCTATCAAAGTAACTGTGAGTATTCTAAGTACCAGTAGTAGGATGTCATCAACAACGCGATTCGAAATGAGAAAGAACCCAGTTATTTTACTCAGTAAAATGGCCAAATTTTGCATAACAGTAAATAACTTTTGTGGAATTTTTGCTATAAATCCTTCTTCAATTAGTTGAAATTGTTTCATTCAAAAACTATTGTAGATATTCCCTTAATTTGTCAGTTAGGTCAACTTAATTTCATATTTTGTGTATTTTGTTTTTAAGTCAAAGTGCTTGTTTTCTTTACCACCTGTTTTCTACTGATGACATTACATTCATTCCAACGAAGACATTGCATTGCCTTAGCATTTAATTTAATTTAAATCAATGTTTTTGTGGTTCTAAAAGTCAAAACAAGAATGATTTTCAAAAGCAAAAGTCGGACCTATAGCTGCCAGTGAGATGGGTACCACTCAGGAACTTAATCATTGATTTGAATTACCTGCCGTTGTTTTTCCTTGATCCTTGTGTGATTACACTAAGAAATTGCTTCAAGGCTTCGACCAACCAACACTATTCAAGCCTCAATGCATGAAACTCACCCAGGCTAGAGCATTGTTGGCTTTCTGCACATGAATTCCATATGCTCATGACTCTATGTATCTTGGAATGATATCCTAGTCTCCCTCAACTATCAACTCCAAAAATTTTCTTGTCCTATCATGGGGCTCTGTACCTGATAAATCGCTACTTCCTTGTACGTACGTACGTGCAATGGCTGCGCACATGATCGCTCTGACGCAAATCAAAACAATAAGCTTATCATTCCAGTCTTTATTTAGTTCAATGTTTGGTCTGAGTCGAGCGCACTACCGCTAGGCCACGGCTGCTGGCATAAACCAACTACTGAACTGAATATAGACACCATAGAAACAATCTACTGACTTCAAGATACAGCTGTCAAATTAATAACGCAAACGTGTCTAACTCTTCTTTACCACGACTTTTTTGCCGAGCAAGTTAACCTGTATAAAAATGGTTCTCATCGTTACTACTATTCTCACCATATTTGAACATTTTCATGCATTGGACTATGTATTCATACTGTCAGTGCAAATTCCAGATTCATATTATCATATCTGTTTTATAAGAGTGGGTAAATTTATAGAAGTTGGTGCTGCAACTTCTCATAGTATGTTTTTTTAAGGATTTTTGAAATTGAATGCTTTCTGCACTAAATGCCTGCTCTCAACATTATCCAATTATTGTCGATGTGCAGTCTTTGACAGCGAGATGTATTCGTCACAAGTATGTTCCTTTTAATTTGCTACTACCAGTACCGTCGAGAGGGGGGTAACCGGGGTAAAACTCCGGGGCCCGGGCCTCAAGGGGGCCCCGTGAAAATGTTGCATTGACATGGAGCAATATGAAGATTGCATTATAGAATACCATTGTTTTATAAGACTTTTGAATTGATTTGCATTTGTTGTAGCCCCCTCTTGCCCCTGTGCTGCTACTCCTACGCAGGTGCACGTGCTTTTTATAGCCCCAGGGCCCGAGCTGGCTCTCGAAGGGCCTGGCTACTATAATAATAACACCAACGCATAATTCTGTTATTTTGAAATTGTTGATGGAAATTTATATTAATTACTAGACTAACAAATATTGGTTGTAGGGCAAGAACTCAATTTTTTGTTGGTCTTGCAGACAAATATAAGGCAAGACAAAAGTAAACTCTTTTGAAAGCTTAGGCAAGTTGCGTGGAAGTAGTATATCACAAAACATCTAGGCTGATACATGTTTTTTCAATTTATGTTGAAATAGATGTTCTGAAAGATAACTCCTTATCATGGTCATCAAATTTTTGAATTGCTTAAACAGAAAGCTTAAATCAGTACTTGAAACGACATTTTACCGCAGAGGGTTCATGCAAACATGCATTCAAACTCAAGTTTCAGTATATAATTATCATTTTTTCGATGCAGCTTTCAATTCAAAATGGATTGAAAACTGATCAATAATTAAGGAAATAAACTATTGAATTGGTGTCTTCACTGAAGTTATGTTTCTAAATAGAGTCTTTTAAATAGTCTGTTGGTACTACAGACCTTAACAGGAGCACGAGAAAACGGCAAAAATTTTAGACATACTTATATGTATACAAATGTTGCCGCTTCTTTGTGCTCTTAAAGTCTTGTCATACCAAATTTGTCCTTTAGTAATCCTGCAAAATTGGTTTCATAACCTTTCTAGGCAACAATTACGTGAAATATTCTTTGACATTCCTTGCAATTTCTTCTGAATAATACTGTTGCAATACCAGTCATTACAAAAAGAAGAATTGATACAACCACAAAGCCAGCCTATACACTAACATATCTCTCTGGTAGACTTGAAAAGAAGTCCATGTAAATCTAGCAACCGCCAATCAACCCAACGTGCCCAGATTGATACACGTTTTTTTTATAAGAAAATCGTTATTTTGCCTGGGCCTCAATTTTCGTAACTTTTCCCGAAATTGAGCCTGAGATTTTCTTAAATTTTCCATAACTTTTACTGAAATAAACTGGCTAAAATGGCTTACACTTTCGTTACTAATATTGCATACTTCAATTTGAATTCCATCTTTAACATTTTGAATGCAATAACAACGAAATACCGATTTTTAGCCTATAAAAACACTTAATTTTGGTAATTGCGCCTCGTGATTTCCTTACGATTTTCTTAAGATTCTAACGGTTTGAGCCTCATTTTCTTATAAACGTTTTTCTTATAAAAAAAATGCCAGATGCTGATATTATACACTAGTAACTATATTGCTATGCTAGAATTATGAGATGGGATCATGCAATTCCTTGCTGATGCTCAAGAATATTTTTGTTTTTGTCAAAGTTCTTCCCATACCCTCGTTCATAATTGAAAAATATACCGGTCGATTGCTGTACAGAAGCAATTGAAATGTTACGTCAACCAAACATTGGCTTACCTACATACGATATATTATATTTATCATAAAATCACACTGCTATAGAGGCATGGGGGCGGCTACCATTTAACTGAACTACTAAGTTATTAGATGGTAATTCTACATTGACTCTCAGTGGAATTCAAGTGCTTCTGTAAAGGATAACATGAAAGTCAGCACCATTCTCGTCCCCCCTTCAACCATCTGTCATCTTCTTCACCTGGAGTTGGGCTTCATTCGGCTTCACTGATTTAATTGCACACAGTAGTCAACGTGCATTTGCAAAATTTCACATGCATGCAAAGCTCACACAGCAAATATATAAATGCAGTGTAGGTATAGCTGAAGGAGGCAATGAGAAAACGGGAAAAGCAATAATCATTTACTGAGCTGATTACACGGTTTCAAATCCAAAATACACTTGTTATGAGGGCATTTGTCACATTCCACAATCTAATAAACTCTACAAAGATTGATCTACACAGACACAAAAGTTCATGTGTTTATAATGCATCATGCAGTTTGTTTGTGATTTTCTTTATTTTACTTGCAATTGACATATCAATATGGTATTCACCAATATCAACTACCATACCACCAATTAAGCTTGCATCAGTCTAGAAAAAACAAAAATATGGAATCATGCTGCATTTTGTTGATAAAGATCTCACATTGCAAAGTTTGCTAAGTCTTGTGGCTTTGTGAAAAACTAATTAAGGTGCAGATAAGGGATTGGAAAAATTTATGGATTTACACCACCTATATAGGATGATGTATGGAATTACTGTTTTTCCGACTAAAAAAATCAACAGACCATTGGCCAGCTAAGGTTCAAGCTTGTTAGAACTGAAAATTACCCAAAGTGGAATATTGGAAAACAAGGACATAACAAAAGAAATTGACCCATAAATTCAAAGTACCTATCTTGATTTCTTAAATGCAAATTAAAATCATCTGTCAAATGCTATAGAAATATATTCTCAAGTCAAACCCTAGTTCCATAATAAAATATGGTAATCAATCATGTTTGGACTTGGTAGAAATGAGATATTGTAGTTAAAAATGTAGGAAGCTTAGTTTTACAGAAGCTCAGATCCATGTTGACCATACTAAATTTCTGGCATGAAAATCTCAACCACAACTTAATCTGAATGACAGTTAAGACTTTGAGAAATAATCTGTCAAGTCTAGTGAGAGTATCTCCCAAAGTATCACCCCTATTTGAGTTCTGCTATCCAGATATATAGTCCAAATAGTAATTATGATTGTGGGATTGATCATGAATAATAGCAATGATGTGAAACAGCCTATCAATCATACTAGTTTTGATTCTGATGATTGTTTTGATACTAGTGATTATCAGTTCTCATTTCAGTTCAGTTCTTACTTTAAAATTCCACTACATACAGATAAATCAGAAATAAAATAAAACAAATGATAACATACAGACAATCTAAAAATAACTCAAACTTAAAAACGTTAATAATAATTTTCAATAAGTTTGTATGCAGGGAATTTTTAAGGAGGGGTCCTCTCAATGGATAAATTAATTGAGGAGAGGATACAATGCTGTTGCCTGCAATTGCACCAAATAACTTTTACAGCAAAGCTAGTCTTTTAAAATAATGATAAGATGAGATAGCAGAGAGACCAAATACCAGAAAATATATCAAGATCAAAATATAGAAATACCTTTGTTTCAATTTTTAATGTCTCATTCTTCTTAACAAACCCTCCTAATGCAGAGGTGAGATCTTTTAGTTGCCCAGGTTCCACAGCCTTTAAAAAAAAGTTACTAAAAGTCAGGAGTGTATTACTGATAGGTCAATAACCTTTGTGAAAAAACAGTTGATTATGGCATTAAATAGCAGAAAAGGCACAGCAAATTGAAAGTAGTTCACTTCTCTGATCCTCATAAGGGTAAAGGCAGGTTTCCGTTTAAACGAATGCAAAGAGTCGGCCGAGGTGGCCAGTGTTGGCACATGCATAGTAGGTTCAAATGGGGATTCCCCTTCGGCTGCCCTCAGCCAAATCTGCTAAATAAGAAGTTCAACTGGTTTGAGCTTTTTCATCATTTCCATCAACCGATAACCCCATGACCAATCAAATGCCAGATGGCACTATCGTCACAACATTCATTCCATATTTACACTCCAAAAGCTGGCAATGTATCGACTGAAAAAGAAAGGCTTCGGAAATGGCGAGTAGCTGTGAGGAAGTACTAACTTGTAAATCCCGATGTAAACTATGTCGTGCAGCATTCGAAGAGGCTTTTGTGGAAGATGTATGAAGGTAACAATGTTTGTAGCATCTTTCAAGCAGGGGTTTAAATGACAATCGAGTGAAGAACAACGCGTTTGAAGTCATTGGTTTGGCAAACATTTATCTATATCATTCCCTGCTACAAGACATGATAGAGTGTGAAAATCTATTGAAAAGGTGAAATGGCTTCTCTTTTTGCATGATTCTGCAATTCTGGGGCCTCTAAGTTCTAATGGACTTTCACACTTCCCGGGGCCAGTCATTTATAACTGTGGATACAGGGGCAATTTTCAAAAATATGTAGAAAATTTCATACAGAAACTGCTATCCACAGAACTAAGTTTCCATGTACATTTACCGTAAGCATTTTAGTGTTGCTTTCTTCATTGCTATTTTACTTTAATCTAGATGAAAAATTTGCTCTAGAACTTTCCTTTAGAGCACTCCATACCCCTCAAGATCCTCCAGGAAGCTTCATACTCCGAATTGTCCTTTGAAAAGTGTTCATGTCCTCCCCAACTGTATCCTGCCTAATTATCAAGGGCTGTAAATGATTGATCCCTAAATGTTTGGCAAAATAGAGTTCAGTAAATAAGTTTCATTTCTTGGACTAATGAAATGTAGGTCTCCACCTTTTCTGTCCTTTCTCTTTACAAATGCCTCACCCACACTCAGCTTTTTTCATGGCCGAATTATTGTTTAGCCATATTCAAGCATCATAGGAAATCACATGTCAGTCAATTGAGGGTGCCAAATTGGTGCATTCGTTTAAGTGGAAACTATCAACTCACTTGGCCGAGTGGGCCTAATCAGCTGACTTGTTGCATTTGTTTAAGTGGAAACCCACCTTAAAAGGTAATAGATAATGGCAGTATATGTGGCAATACTGCTGCTAAAGCCTTTCAGATATTAACAATTACCCAGAAGGAAAAATAAACCGCAATTCCTCACAATGCCCTTCTTTGTCAGGGAAAATTATATGCAAACTAATTTTCAGCATATGTATTTTTGATAAGCTGCTTGTCTAAAGAAACAACCTAACATAGTAAATATTGCATAACTGATATAGAACCACACAATCTTACTATGAAACCAATAAGAAAACACTAAGAAATAGTCATTTTTTAGAAGGATGTGGGGCAGAGCCAAGAACAAGGCATTACCCACAAGGTAAACTGATGATGTTAAAATCCTTAAGGGCTTCTACATTACCTCTTGCATTACATATCAATTCAATAAGCAAATGGAAGAAGAAAGAACATAATGTATTGCAAAACATGTTTGTGAATATTGAAGCATTACATTAAGAGAGGTCTGAATACCTTGGCAGTTGTGATAGTGCAGTCAACTTCTCCTCTGTGTGACCTCATTAATTTTGAGAATGCATCCAAAATACCTGGTGTTACATTCAATCGGCTATTCTCAGCAAGGGCACCTAGAACAAAATTACTATTATAATTGCAAATAAATAATAAAATGGCAAAGGATCATTCAAAAGACACAGTGACAAAAATTTGATGGTAAATACATACACTTCACTGCAACATAAAATACTAAAAACTTGATGATTCATCTCTGCATGAAACTTATTCAATAGTAGTCATTGAACCTATGAACTTATATCTTATATGTTTGTGTTGTTGCACATAGTCAGTTTATCTAAAAAGTTACAGAACATACTACACATATTGACAACAAGATCATCAAATTTCTTCTCTTTTAGTGCTTTATCCAAGACACCTAAAAAGTATGAAAAGGAAGGTATTAGCACTCATATAGAAAAGACTTGCTGAGTTGCAGCAGGCAACATTACAAAGTGAACAGGAGATTTATTAAAAGAGAGAGGAAGTTTGGAAACAGAATTCATTTCTGATTACTTTTAGGAGAAAAGTTAGCATCTTGAGATCACCTATGTCAAATAAATAGATGGTATAGAAGGATAATGGCCTGGGAAGGGTTGAAAGACAACAGAGAACTACAAGATTCACAATTTTTGCAGCAATCAATGCTCCAAGGAAGATGGCCTTTACAGAAAATTTTGGGCACTATCAAGCCTGAATAGATCAATTAATGAAGACCAGGGCATAATGATATAAAATGGCGATATTTCATCACTTGCTCAATCATGCTCAACATATTTGGCATGCTATTTTGAGACCAGGACTGGGCTCCCCACCTTTCTATGCATTTCACTATTCAAGCAAACATTGGGTGAATATTTTGGTTTGGTGGTATCATACTTAGCTAACATGTGCTAAAAAGATTTGTTGCAATTTAAAAACAAACTTATAGCAAAGAGGACTTTGAAACTTTTCTGGCTTGTAAAAGGTCTCTGAAATACACGATTATTCCTTCTTCCTTTAACGTAAACTCTACTACAGTTTCCCTAAGGCCCTACAATTTCTGATCAAATTCTATGTCACACACAAACACAATTTGTAATCCATTACATATCTTAAGATAATATTCTAAATACTTACTTTGCTTGTGATTTTTGTTTATCACTGGGTCACTAATAAATGCACTAAGCAGCTTATCTTGCTGTAATAATTCCTAAACAAGAAAAGAATAGTTTTGGTTTTGTGAATGCAGAGTTGAAATCATTAGTCTTATAAAGAAAATGGCTAAAAACTTATGGAGTCTGATTTAGCACATTAAGAAATCTTCTAGTGTTTTTTATAACTTTTTTGAAGATAGGGCTCTTGATTTACAGCAACTGCTCTTAGCTAACTAGAGAAACCTATTTAATCATTGATATGCTGTTATTACTACTTTATTTACCTTATATAATACTAAAAATATCATAAGAAAATCACTGCGAAGGAATAAACAATAGAAATTATTGTTTGACATAGCATAAGAGAAAAACCTAGATCCTACCTTCATCCTGCTAACATCTTTCTCAACTTTTTCTAATGACTTCTTCTTGAAAGCTGCTGAGTACAATGCATGTGCATAACGTCCTTCGATGCCATAAAGTTGAAGTGGAGGCCTGGCTAGTTCATCTCTTACTGCACTGCTAACACTAAATTGTCTGGCCTAGAATGTAAAGGCAACACTATTGCAAATTTTTAAAAAACCAAATGTACAATTCACAGACTAACTTTCCTTTTGCTACTAGATAAGCATCTCGTTACACACATGGAATCAGTTGAGGGAGTCAGGCCTAAATTTGGTCTTATTGTTTTCATTCTACATATTCTACAATAATGGCAAAAGCAGTGTCAAACTATGAAAAATAGAAGGCATACTGAGCACTGCACTTGGAAGCTCCTACCTTCAATACCCATCAAATTGTGAGAGACCGGGTCAGGTAGTCTGGCTACTGCAAGGGTGAATTGTGTTATAGCCCTGCATGTGTACATATGATTTATGGGAAATTAATCAAAATCGAGCAGTTCTACAAACTCCATGCAAATGCTTCTATGCAAAATATTGCTATGCACAGATAACAAGATCTAAGAATTTAATAGGGCATAGTCTCAGAAAGAAATGGGTCAACAGCTTGGCTATTCATCTTACACTTTTTCAACATCTACCAATAGAGAGTTCCCATAAATCAGATATACAACACAATAATAACATTAGTGAACAACATGACTACACAAATAAATCATAGTATATGTAGTATACTCACGCCAATCTGCCTCGCTAGGCGTACAGAGTTTCTTGCAGCCGCCATCATGATCTACTTGGTGAGGAGAGACACTAAGGATGCTGGGAAATATATCCTAGAACCTTGAATTGAGGCTGGGAGGAATAGAAAACTCTGGGCCCCCACCAGCTTTTTTGCTTGATTTTTTGTTTCCAATGTTCAAAGTATGTCCATTTTATGCCTTTTGGGGGATCTTTTCCTGAAATTATATCCTTCTTATGCCTGATGCAGATCACTATGACGGGGCCACCCATAAAGGTTTTCGTAGAAAGGGGGGTGGGCCAAAGAAAAGAAACATGCTTATAAAAATTGCCCTCTTTTCCAATAAACAGTCAGCGTAGAGGTCCTACAATTATAATCCCTCAAGCAAAGGTCT
The DNA here is from genome assembly GCA_018155075.1 of Cassiopea andromeda. Classification (NCBI taxonomy): domain Eukaryota; kingdom Metazoa; phylum Cnidaria; class Scyphozoa; order Rhizostomeae; family Cassiopeidae; genus Cassiopea; species Cassiopea andromeda. The sequence continues at coordinate 34,975 of WIPJ01000973.1, forward strand.
GGGATGTAGGATAATGTGCATTATAATTGACGCTATTAAAAGGTTTGGGCTTATGTGTGTTCTGCTGATAAAGAAAAATAAATATTATAATAGTAATCGCACTTTTTCAGGATGTATCTGAAAATATGTCTTTTATGTCCGCATTTCTGAAAACATGTCTATTTTATGTGTTTCTGTCTTTTATGTCCTTGATGGGTTGCCTGAGAACTGTTTTGGCTGGTTTGAGAGGAATGAATTGAGGCGGAAATCCTTATTCTGAGTTGATACACAAATCTGCTTTTTCATTTTGATATGGTATCTTCTACTTATTCTATCACTATCTTATACTTTTCAGCTTTAAATCTGAAAAAAACTTTTAAAAAAGCATGTAGCAAGTTGCAAACGCCTCCTATGACCTCGTATAAGAAACTCTCTGCTTTGTTGTGCAGTCCTTGTAAATTTTTAGCTCTAGCTTATTTTCTTTATTTAATTAATATACATTAAATTTTTTTAACGAACTTGTATGTAGTGGAACTTTAAAATTACAAAGAACTGAACTGAGAACTGAACTGAGCTGCAAAACCAAAGGTAATGGATCGTTCGGCGAATTTATGGTGGAGTCTCACGAGATAGCAACCATTCAAAATTCAATATTTGTTGACCCCTTGATAAAAAATTAGAGTCATTGCATTAAGCCATCTACAACTCCAGCCATCTCAGGGATGGTCAAGGTGTCTCGGTACATTACTGAGCCATCCTTAGCTTCTTCGCCCTTGTCTGAAGTTGCTAGTTTGGTATGGAAAGAGCATTTCAAACGATATCACTGTTGTAAAAGATGGATTTCAATGGGGTTATTGTAGACTTCCTCAAGTTTTCTTTTTGGAAGTGTGCTTTTCAACAATATCATGGCTCTAGTTTAAATTAATTTTGGGTTTTAGTTTAAGGACTTTCAGTTTTAGTCTTTGCGATACTTACGTAAATCTTCATATCCATGTTTAATGATTTATTGCTAAATATTTTTTGCACACATTTTAATCAAATTAGCTTCTTTAGCTTTCATATTGAAGAAGCAAGGTATTTTTTCGCAGTAAAATAAATATTTTAATCTACACAGTAAAATTATCTCGCTAATAGGGTCTTGTAATTTTAAGCAACGCATTACACAACACAATGTAATTTTAAGCAATGGAAGTGCCACAGCATGTCTAAAACTGCTCTTTCATTGTCACAAATTTTTCACAGACAAAATTTGTCCTGCTTACATAATGCAATTTGAGTTCTGCTTCCAGTGAAATTCTGAAGATAGAACCTCAACAACTGAAAGTGCTATGACATTCATTGGCTTCAAACAATGGAGTGGCCACGTTTCGAACGCTTCGGGGTATGTGGGGGGAATGCCAAAATCGTGCTCGGAATCGATGAGGAAATAATTTGAGGGGGGTAGTAGCAAATCTTCAGATAAGTAGAGGGCGTGCCAATAAAGTTTCATTGATGCCCCCAGATTTATAACCCTGGCCACGCCCCTCACTTCAAATCCATTGCAGAATGTGGAAGCTGAGGATAGTGCACGATTGCACCTCGGTTTCTTCGGGAGCATGAACACTGCGTGAACTTTTTCGAATTTTGACATCGTTCAATGCTTGATTTGTCACCTTCACACCTTAAACAGTGTTCTGCAATTGTTTGCTGTTATAGAGCAAAATGCATACAGTGATGCACACTATTCCCTGCGGCTCATAGCTTGACAAAACAACTGCAAGATCCTATGACGTTTGAATTAACACAAATTTTTTTGTGGCTAAAAAAGCATGAATTTCTAGAAACGGAAAACTACGAGCCTGGTTGATAATTATACTTAAAACGCATCAACTATTTCAAATCCAAAAAAATAAGAGAGCTCTGTGTTCCTTGTTCACAGCTGAATAGTTTAGAACAACTACAATATATACATTGCTATCGCATTTTGTGACAGAAAGTAGCATAAGACATATAAACGCAAATAAATGTTTATCAGTAAGTGAATCATAGTTCCATGTTGTTTTTTAGCAAAGCATTTAAAGCAAAAATAACTGTAAAAGCTTAAATTTGTTAGTGTCAAGTCTTTACATTTCTTCTTTCTGCTTTGTGAAGTAATTTAGTTTCTCCTTCGGATCTGGCACAATCTGCGTGTGGATGAAAAGCATTAAATTATTAAGTCAAATTGAAAATAAAAATAAACACATAGATAAATGGAGGGTAAATTTTCTAGCCATCATATACTGCCTACAAATTAACCTTCAAGCAAGGCTATTTTGGGGATCAATGGATCAAAATTTCCAACCAACAAAGATCAGTTATCATGTTTTGACTGATTACAAATTGTCCCAATTAAAAAAGCTTTTCCCAACAGCCTTATATTTTCTGACTGCTCTCAGATCTTTCAAATGGATATTAAATTGAGGGTGTTTCACCCCAGTATTGGGAAGGTCCTACTTACTTTTGGGTGCCAAATAGAAGAGGGTCTTAATAGCTAAGGTTTGGAAAATCTATCAATGCTTAACTAGTAAGTGACTTTGTTTAGCTAGGGAAGTGGGAGAATGCTGAAATGCAAAATATGTGTGATAGAGGTCAGTAAGACCCTGTTTACACTAGAGAACATGGAAAAATTCTGTTGGAATAGTTCCATTTTGAACTGAACAGTTCTATACCTCTTATGTAAACACAAAACAGTTCCAAATGGTTCCAGAAATAATTAAAATAGAGAATGAATTTGTACTCTATCACAAAAATCCAGTTTTCTTTGGTATCTGGCACATGAAATAATAAAGCAAACAAAGGAGTCATCTCTCATTTTCATATCCATTCTCTTTTGGCTTGGTTCCATTTGGTTCTGCCCATTTACACTGAAACTAAACAGAATGGTTGCAAATAGACCTGTACCTTCAGCACAGCCAAAAGAGCACAGATAGCAGTTCCAAATGGAACGATTCCAATGGTTCCAGTGCAAATGCAAGGCCCATTCATACCAAGTTTGAATTGGTTCCATATGGAACCATTCTATTTGGCTCCAGTGTAAACAGGGTCTAATTTCATCTAAATCAAATGTTCCCAAGTCATGAATTAGGAGTGGGATTGGCACAGCATATATATTCAAACTCACCGTATCTGCACCTGGTTTCCAACCAGCAGGGCAAACTAGAAGCAAAACAAAAAATGAGCATCAAAAATTAAGAACTTAAAAAGGCAAATGTCAACATTCCAAGCCCAAGAAAGATTAACTGCCAATCAAAATTGGATCTGAAGTGAGCACTACCCATTACTTAAGTGAAAAGACAGACAACTGTGCAAAAACATGATAGGCAAATCATGCTGGCAATTGTATTTATCAAGATTATTATTTTGGGAATAGAAAA
>WIPJ01000973.1:47878-80359 GCA_018155075.1 Cassiopea andromeda
CAGTAAAATGCCAAAGTACTAAGCACTAAGAAAGTATGTAGTTCATACTGTCTTGAAAATTTCTGACCCTTTTTCTTATTTAGAAGTAAATGCATACAGAAGTGGCGCTAGAAACCAAAATCTCATGTGCCGACAAACTTAGAAGAGCATAAGTGCTGACGATTTAGAAAACATTGCCGACGAACAGCCAATCTAAATGGGTGTGGCAGCCACACCTAATTTTAGAGAAAGTGATTATTTCATACACTAGGAAAGGGAGGAGTTGGAAATCTCCGGTAAAAAATGCTTTAATCATCACGCCCTCTTACAATGGCTATTTCGTAACGAATGCCATTTATAGTGCCATAAAGGTCGCAACGTGGGTTGGGGTTTGTCTCCAGAAAAAGCGTTACCACTACATGTTTTGCAATACACCTTTGCAAGTGTTTTTGGGTGGCAGGCGCGTAACTAGGAATTTTCTGGGTCAGGAGTCCTATCCACGAAAAAGGGCACACTAATAACTTTCCAAAGGAGGTGCAGCCTTGGAATACCGTTTTGCAGATTCGCAAGTGGAGGAAATACTATGGGAGGTTTTTTGGGCCACGCCTTTTCCAAGATAGGGAAACACCCTTTTTAAATAGAGAGGCCAGCAGAGAAAAGGGCACTTTCATTCTTTTGCTGAAAAGGGAAAAGGTCTAGACCTCCAGAACTCCTCCTCTAGCTGCGCGCCTGAGGATAGGTAAGTTTGTAAGTTCCTGTTAGATTGATACCAAGGTATATTAATTCCATGTAAAGTTCACAATGGGAATTCAGTGAATTTTGCCTGAACGCCAAGGCAGCAAAGCAATAAACGCACAACTTCTTGGAAAAGGAAGCTTGCAAGCTCTACTTATTTACAATGCAAAGCAAGCCTTGCAACTACAAATGCTGTCGGAAAAGAAGCATAGTTGTTGGAAATTCTAACCAAAAACATTTTGAATTGGCAAAAAAAGAGAAAGGGAAAGAAAATGGGGGTCTAGGATCTTGCTTCCAGGAACAATTTTTGAGGACCACCCCATCTAGAACTTCGGTAACCGCCATTTTGAAAATGAGAATTAAAATTGCTGCTACTGATTTTTGTGTGGAGTAGGAGAAACTGATCTGAAAACTTAACACAATGAATAACGAATAGTGTCAAGACTTTTTTAAGAAGAATAGCAGCTCTATGCTTCTGAAGAAAAGGCAGGGATCTCAACCTTCAGGATCCCGTCCATAAGTATAGTATAAGTTTATTTAAAATATGGAAGCGAGCATGAAATGGAACTTCAAGTTTCGACTTATTTTGTTTTGCAAATAATACCATGCAGGTTATCTCTACTTAACATCTGACTCTTAACTAAAAGTCGGAATCTACATAGAAGCGTATTGTTTCCAATCAGCTGTAATAAGCGAAATGAATCATTCTGTTATCTAGTAAAAGAACAAGCCACGTCGTTGGATGTAATAAAGAGAGAAATAGCACAAGGACGTTGCCCTACATAGAAATATGTTCAGCTACTAGATCTGGGTCTAGTAAGTTGCCCTGTAAAATACACTACTGCCGTTCTCGCCCTGCTAAGTGGCAATTCTTCAAGGTTGGTGTGAAAAACCCTCCCGTATCCCCCTTTAAGTTTTGCCCCTGTTTGCAAACTTCATTAGATTAGCTGCCGACGAATCATTTTCATTCCAGTGCACAGTTTCTTATAACTTCCACGACACAACAGTCCGAGAATTTATTGATAGAGTAAATGCTGTCTATTTCGAAAAGTATTTTAACTCCAAAAAAACGATGAACAAATCTTCAACTAAACCAGGGGCGTCGAAACCGGGGGGGCCGGGGGGCACTGGCCCCCCCACTTTTTTGCAGTGCAGTATCAAAGAAAAATCTTAAAATATATTGAATGCATTTAATTTAATGCTTTCACTTCAAGCGTATGGTAATAGCATCTAACTAATAATAAAATACTAGAATCCTGTGTTATAAAACATGCTACTTTTCAGAAGTTATATGGTGAAAGGTGTATTGAAATAGGATTTTAAACTTTTATTATTCAACAATTGTTTTTAGAACAAGGCACTACAAAAAACCAGTTTCTACGTGCTAATATTTAAAAAACTTTAAAATGTGATACTCTAGACAGCAAAAATAAGCAGAATTCCGAGCTTATCCGTGACCCCTGTGAATTCGATTTATCAGGCCCCCCCCCCACTTTAAGAATCGTTCCGACGCCCCTGTAAACAACTGTACTCATTTGTTCTTCGTCGTCATGAAGCTTCAGCTGGATCCTTCGTCTTCGTTTTTTCAATCCGCAAATAGTAAAACAGCTCATCAACTTATGTAACCTTTCAACTATCGTTCTTTTGTTCTGCTATATTAAAAAACTAAATGTGGTAATAATCAAATGTGTATGTCTAGATATGCTAGGCTTGTTGCAATAACAGGTGGAACAGATTTTGGTGTATACAAAAGATAACCAACCGATGACTTCAAATAGCAACCTGGGCTGCCGACGGCGTGTCATTTTGAACTTTTTGGGGGCAGCTGCCCCCCCTTCCCAAGACACTTTCATAATTACTCTCGTACAAAATAGTGAACGTTTGTTACGTCACTTCGACCCATTCCTCTTGTATTTCTTGTTTACGGAACAGGTGCAAGAATTTATAATTTTATTTGGGGATTCCATCAAGAGATTTGTAGGTGCTTTTCGTTGGCTACCGAGCGTTTTGATTTGCAAACATGTCGTTGAAGACTTTGCCAATTCTTTTTCTTAACCTTGGTGGTGAGATGATGTACATTTTAGATCAGCGTTTACGCGCCCAGAATATACCGAAGGAGAAATCAAAGAAAGGTAGGTAGGCCAATGTCTTCTCTGATTACACATTGATTAAGGTTACCAATAGTAACTGTTGACAACAGGCAAGCCGCCATTGTAACATTTCAGGCTAGGTGCCATCAGTAAAATGAAAACAAGATTTCTTTTGCACTTTGGTGTAAAGTTAAGGATGGTAAGAAAGAAAAAAGTACATGATGTGGAGGTGGGTTTTTTAAGAATTGATAGCATTTTCCCTTGATGTACATACATGCATGCATTACTGGCTTTATAATGCAGGTTTGCCTGAATGTAGCTAACGTTTATGTGGGTCTGCAGAGAAAGACCTATAGCTTTTTTTTAATTCAAGAGTTCCTACCCTCTTTTTAGTTATGCATGATATTGTTGGTACTATGCTCAACAGTCGATTCATGAATGAACTGTTCAAGCCACAAGATGCTTACTCAAAGAAAGCAATGAGAACTGTGTTTGATAAACTTGCACATGCATCCATTATGCGCCTAAACTCTGCTAGTATGGACAAGGTAGAATAGTCACATTTTTGATCTCAACTTTGTTTATGCCTGTACATTTTTGTTTATCTGAGTATTGGCTCTTTGATTAGCTGTGTGAAATGAATACCTCAAATGGCCTGTACAGGAAGACTTCTAATTCTTTTTGGGGCATTTTGCATGTTATAAATGTATGTTTTAATTACCCACAAATGATATCACTCAGGTGTCTGCCAAATGAAGAAAATCAGGGAAGTTTGTATCAATACAGGCAATTGCTTAAAGATATTAGAGGAAAATCAAGGAATTTTGCTAAAATTAGATAAAATCAGGGAAATGCTAATGAAATTTTTTGTGTTTGTCTCATAAATTGATTCCTGAATATACTGAAAAACATGCAAGAAAACATTCTGAAAATAATTGCTTTTTTTATGATAAAGTTAAAGCACATTTCTTTGCTCAAATAGGCTATAAGAGATACCACTTGAACACAATCAATTTGGAGGTGCAGCTTTTGAGACATGCAACTGTGCATCAAAGACATATACATTATCAATTTCTTCTCATTCATGTTAGCAGTTCTTCTAATTGAATTTCATTGTGTAATCAATGTTGACAACTTCTAGTTATTATTTGCAATATAAGTAATAATACAAATTCTTTTAGCTTTATGATCTGATGACCATGGCTTTCAAGCATCAGGTATGTAGAAATACCTGAGAGATGCAAATATTTGCATACACCTACTGGTAGAAAGTTTTGTATGGCTTTTTATTTTTTGCATTATCAAGAGCTATCAGGTTTCAAAAAAAATTAAAATGTATTGAAAGCACATTTAATGCTAAAATGATGCAAATGCCTTTATAGCAAGATGACAAGTAAATTTCACAACTAATACATGAGTCAGCTTGGAAATGCAAAGAACTCAACATGCAACTTGGAAATTGTAGTGTTAGAAAACCAACCGCAGCTTAATTAATTTTATTCTATTTTGCTTTGTCATTAATCATGTCTATTGTGTATCTGCTTTTTCAGGTTAGCTTGTGTTTGAGACCTCAAGATATAATGTTGATAACACTTAACCATATGGATGCTATGTATGAATTTGTCAAAGATAGTGAGACAGTTCTGAACCAAGTTGAAAATGTCTTTGCCCTTCTGAAAGAGGTGAGCTACTTAAGTCCAGTTGAGAACAGTGTTGAAGCACAGTACTTTATCAATCTTAGTAGCTTTCCAGGGATGTGAAATTAATTAGTATGATATTTCAGAAAACTCTGATAGTGTACCTTTTCATGTTCCTAATCTTGTGTCATTTTTTATTTCTAGCACTATGGGAACCTCACTGCTGGCCAGTTCCAACTAATAAGGATGACAATTTTATCATTTTTTCAAGACATGCACATTCGAGTATGTAGAAACTTATATAAGTAGTGTATTATGAGTTGAACATTGTCAGACATTGGAAATGCTGTGTGGTTAACATTTGTTGCTACTGTTAAAAATGTTGAATTATGAGAGACATTTGTAATATCAAGTTTAAATCAGAAATACAGTATGGCAAGAAAAGAAAAGAAATTATGACATCAAAATTTTCCAAAGCTATATCTCAAAGTGTCATGATGCTATAGGGACAAAGCCTTTATAATTCATTTCAGATGATGTAACTGTTAATGCTTTCATAGTATCTTTTTCACAACATGAAATGGCAAGTAAACTATCCTGTCTTATGTGCTGACTTTTACCCCTTCTCTTCCAGGTATCTATTTTTCTGAAGGACAAAGTTCAGACACCAAATGGTAGATTTATTTTGCCCAAAGATGGACCAGTCCCATGGGATACTGAAGTCCCTGGCACAATCAGGTAAAGCTGTTATTCTACATAAGTTTTTTTGAATATATTTTTTTCTACATTAGAGCCATGTGTCAGCTTCTACAAGCACTGAAATATAATTTAATTTCATTCAAAAGTTCCTATATGAATTTGCACATTGAGACAATTGAATTTCCATTGATTTTTTGCAGGTTTTTTGAAAATGGCCAGCAATCCAAAACAATCACATTCAATACTGCTGCTAAGAACAATTTGCCTGACAAAGCTGGGTCATGTGAACTGTTTGGTGATAGAGTAACCAAACTTGGGAAGAACATGTAAGTTTATCCAGTAAATTTCCCTGTGTGCAAAATTTATGTAGACCTTCCTTTACTCAGTTTTCTCTTTTGCAGCCAATGTGATATGAAGATTATGTGGTATAAATGACTTCTTGCAATCAATTTTCAATTTTGTCTTAACTTTATATTTAGTGGCAGCCAACTGGTGCTTGTAGCCTCAATTGAATGCTGATATTAGCCTCTATTCATTTAAGGTATGAAGTAGCCCGTCAGGTAGAAACAACAATCCAGCAAGCTGGGCCTAAGCCAGTGTCTCACTCTATGCCAGAAATTGTAAGTCTATATAACCTCCATTCCTCAAGAATGTTGAAATGAAAGCTATTTGTCTCCTCAATTCATTGTATCTGTCTTCCTTTTCTGTTATCCTGCCTTTTCTGTCTTCCTTCTCTGCCTTTCCTCTCTATCTGTCTTTCCATTCTATCTGTCTAAATTCTCTAGCTGTCTTCCTTCTCTGTCTTGCTTTTCTCTCTGTCTTCCTTCTCTGTATGTCTTGTTCATTTATTTAGAGCTACGACGTTTTATCATTATTGGCCTAAGCTGGTTTTGCTGTTAAAGATGATACTGATTATCTCTCATCTTTATTTCCTCCTGAATTGCATCTGCGGCATATGCACTTAATGTTTCATGGTCATTTTCAGGACTCAGAAAACCGCAATCCACTGGCAAAAGCGGAGCTGAACCTTCTTTCTTACTTGATTTCTGGTGATAGGAAAGCAAACGGTAATTTTATCATTTTATTTAGCACTCATGTTTTGGTATATTTTCTATTCTTCAAGATGTTTATAGACCTTTTCTGTAGGCCGTAGTATTTCAGAGAGAAAATATCACCTCCCCTTTGATGAAAATGCTTTCTCTTTCAGATAATGCGTTTAGGCTAAATTTATTCAATACAGATGAAGAAGAACAGTAAGGAGATTATTACTACCTTTGTCTCTTCGACCCATTGTTTCATGGCTTGTATAGTTTCTTCCCTTCCTTCTTTCTTCTTTGTTATCAGTTTATCACCGTTGACAAGACAAGATTTCAGGTAGTTTTTCCATAGCTTCCTATTCTTAGTGAGCATTTTTGCAAAATTTAAAATGCCATTGTCTAGCAAGAGGTATTTCCCATTTCAGAAATGCCGAGAAAGAGTACGCCAAAGCTCGCCACCGTGAGATACTGATAGATGCTTCTAAGGTAACTGCTTTGCACATATCATTACTTGAAATAAACAAAATTAAGAGAAGAAACAACTACCAACTGTAACTTCTGATGCATCTGGACGCAATGTCTTATGAGGAAATAAATCAGACGGAGTTTACCCAGGTTCATAGCGAGAGGTCGTCTGTATGCTAGAAAACTTTGTCATATGATATCATTGCCAAAGGAAAGGTTAAATTGATTTAGGGATTGGTTGCCAAGTTACTTGACACCTTACTCATTGAAAGATGATTTTGAATGAAGGAGACTTGTTAGGATTTCTATGAAAATAAGTTTTGGTATTCGTGTTTCTTGTAGGGAAAGCAATCTGGTGAGCTGAATCAGCTAATGAACGAATTCTCGATTGAAGGGGCAGGAAAATCTGGTAGCAAGGGTGATGATCTTCTTGAGTTAATGGATGAAGCATCAAAATAGAATTCAAATTAGAACTTAATTTCTCGCTGTACTAATATATTCCATCAGTTAAAAAATTTATCTAGTAGTTGTTTCTATTTATATTAATTTTCTGAACTTCCCTTACTGGGAACCTTCCTTCCAATGATATTCATGTCTATATAGGCTGTTCAACTTCAGTATTCAAGAGAGGAGCCATTTTAGAGATACTTTTTGAAAATCTAAAGTTTGACACCTTTGTAAAGTTGAGCATCATTCTAGTTGATTGGTGTTGGTGGTTCTGAACGATGGAAGTGATGCTCTAGCAAGAAGCTCAAATTAGCATCTCAAGATTCATATTCATCTTTCTCAATCGTTGGATCTTACCTTGGTAGCTGACTGTAGTTTATTAAATTCAACATGTAAACGTTTTATAGCTCCTGACATTACCATATTTACATTTCATTAAATGGTGCATGCAGTTGCATATAGCTTGTTTAGCCGACTCACTCCAGCAGGTAGGGCTTCTAGCCTCTAGCCTTTATCCTCTTGTACTATCTGGGCATGGTCAAGGAAGATTCGTGTGGCTTTTCATTATTCAAAGGTTTAGTTTCTAAAAGGCCTAATGTAGGTAAACATTGTACTCTGCAAGAGACTCGAACATCACAGAAAAAGTAATTTTCATAACAATTAATAAACCGCATTGTAGTAGAGTTTAGAAATGCCAACTAGGACTATTCACTATTGCAAGGCCTTAGTTTATCCGTGGCTTTATGCCATCTCAACGATACCTGTCTCAAGATGTATAAACGGAGTGCTTATTGAAACAATTCTGTACAGTTTTCAACTCCTTTTGCAATCGAGCTTGTCGCCATTGTGACGTCTTATCATTGCATTCTTTCCCAGGCCTCTTTCTCTCAAGGAAGCTGTTATAACGTCATATTGTTGTCGAGGTTTCGCTACCGAAGTAAATACTAGGTCGTCTGAGCTCATATAAAAGTATCTTAAGGAATTTCTAGGGCATGAATTCGTAAAGATGTGTCGATTTACCTGTTACGAAAACATATGAACGTCACGTTTCTACGAATGTCAGCGTTCATTCCTAAAATGAGAATGAGAAGGAGCTTCTCGCTTACGAAAAAGACAAAGGCTGTATTGGATAAGCTCCAAAATGAACGGCAATTTATGTCCATGCTAATCAAGTCAGCACATAGCAGAGGCAATCCGGATTTGCAAAATTTTAAGATAGAAAATGGATCCAAGAGGCAGCCGTTACATACTGGTAAGTATTAGCCAAAGCATAACTTTTTAAGTGCACGGATCTATAGCTTCAATCGTTGCTATCATATTTTCAGCTGTCTGTTTCAACTGAAGCATTTTCATTTATAAAAATTGTAACAATGCGTTAAGGTAGGATTCTTCTCAGACTTTTTTTGCAAAAAGCTGAGCAAGCCTCTACAATCTTAATTCTTATGCTGAGATCTGATCTTGATTCCCTCTGATTTCTGGATACCAACTGCTTTGACAAACAGACCGTTTTAAGCAATTGCTCGACCATGTATTAAAGCCAGAAACTAGTATCTTTGCCAAGTGTTTTGGCTAGCACATTAATGTAAGTAATTTCTTGTCTAATTCAAGCCTGGGAATCAAAAATACTATTCAGGAACTTATAGCACCATTATAGGATTTTTAAGTATATAATTGAATTTATGACTGATCCTGAATTTCAACTATGTATAATTTCTAGTAAAATTTGAATTCTTAGAGAATGCCCCAATCAAAGACCAGATTTCCCAAAAAGCACAATCTGAGGCAAAGACATTAGAGGATAACTCTTTAAACCTTCCTCCTATCCAAAAACAAAGAACAGATAAAGAATCGTCAGATGAAGCAACCCGAAATCAAGCAATGACACAAATAACTTGGGGCATTCCCCCTTTGAAGTCAATTTACATAAAATGGGAGAAATACAGAAGATGCTTGGCATTCCTAAGTTCAGAGAACATCAAAAGGTTTTTCATGCCGTACGGGCCAATCGAAAGAGTGGTTTCCTGCTCGAAATGCAGTGCAATAGTAGTATTCAAGCTCATCAGATCTGCTTACATCGCATCAATAAACGCCAAGAGGCAATTTGCAATGTACAATGTAAATGTCATGTGGCTACCAGATTGCTAGAAATTCAAACGTAGAGATTTTGTAGTGATTTTGGTCAGCAATGCGAGGGAGACAAATAAGGGAAGTCACTGTAACAGCTTCCCAATAATGGAAGTCATTGCAGTAGCTTTCAAATAAGGAAAGTCTTTGTGATAACTTCCCAAGAAAGGAAGTCATTGCAACAGCTTCCCAATAACGAAAGTTTTTGTGATAGCTTCCCAATAAAGAAAATCTTTGTAAAGGAGGCCATCTCTTTGTAACGAGTCTGCATGATCTCCTTAAAACAGCTTTGTGTGAATTTTTATAAATTCTTCTTCTGCACACAATGTACAAACAGTTCTCCAACACTTGAAAGAAATTAAAGAAAATTAATACATAAATTGCAAAATTTCATGACTTTATTAATGTATTACACAGGCGAGGTGGCATTGTGATTAGAGCGGATGCCTCCCGTGCGAAACGTCTACGAGTCCGACTCGATTCCCTGCATGAATGCTCACTCACTGTTCACCCAGCAGCAAATGGGTACCTGGTGGCAACACTTGGGAGATAAAGGCGGCGAGGAAGGGAACTGGTTACCCTCACTCATATGTCCATGGGTCAGGATAAGTGAAATTACATGGGACTACCTTTACTTCAATTTTTATTCCATTAGTTACTTGAGGTTAGAAAGCAAGAAATCTATGCATGCAAGTGGCATTAGGGCAGCAGCTGAATAGTACTAAATTCCATCTGCTTCCATAATGCAAATTGCAAGCATAGATTTTTTGTTTTCGAACTCCCTTCATCTTGATAAACTAATTTTTTAAACCTCATTTCCAGATCCAGATTTTAACATTACATCCTTTCTTGCGTTGTTTCCGCTAAAAACTTAATTTTTGACGCGAAAAAACTCATGTCACTTTTGAGGTTCAATCTATCACCCCTACATATACTTACTTTATTTCTATACATTCAGGCTATATAAGTGGCAGCGTTTGATGTCTGACGGTTTAGCAATATATATTCTTTTTGATAATGTTCTCTTTATTTTGTTACTAATAAATATATAATATCTTATCTGTAATGTGCATCTTTAAGAGCCAGTCAGAGGCGTGCTACAACATTTGGGTTAAAATTAGCTGAAATGAGACTTTTTGGACAAAGTTTGATAGCATGAACACTGGTATAAGACATAAATTAATGGCTTCAGTTAAAAGTTAAAAGCTCTGTCCATCTTTGTAGCTTCATTGCTACCTATCAAAACTGTTTCTGAAATACTTTGATTGTGACTAGCGAGGTTGCAGCTAGCAGGGAGTATGGGGATGTCACACAGCCCAACCTTCGGTGATCTTGTCGGTAAATAAGATTCAATGGCTTACGTCAGTACATAACTGCATTCTTCGCCAAGTCGTAGTCAAAATAATATTGAAAATACCCTGTCTAGCATCAATGCACCCCCATAGAATAAGGATTTATTGCTAAGAAGATGCTTCTGTCGGTAAATTTACACACTTTTCGGTGAGTTGACAGCTTATTTCAGTTTCTGTCGGTAAATCATTACCCTACACCCCCTCCCCAGAAACAGAGATCACGCGACGCCAGCGCCTGCTAGTGATCTGTAAAAGAGAAAACCAGCAGTTTACTGTACATTTAGGTTTAATGCACCAGTTTAAACCACCAGCTTACTGCACTTTGTATGCAAGCACGCTAACTTGAAGCTATAACATTCTCCACAAAGCACCAACATATGTCTTTAAAGTATCGAGATTCACATCTAGAAGATTACTTTTCTGCACAAAAAGCTTTGCAGATGAATCAGGCAATCTAACGATACCGGTACTTCTGTATTTGAACATGCTAGAGGCACTCATTGCGCTGACAAAAATCAATGATATTGCTCTCTCAAAAAAGCACACACAGACAATCAGCTGAAGATACGAGATGAATTAGAGCCATAATGACAAACAAAAAGGTTAGACGCAACTAATTCAAGTTTCTGCAGGCTGAAAAGGGGTGCATATAAGGACATTATGCCCATCAAAATAAAAAGCCTTCTCCGGGATGTTTTTTAGCCCCACTTTTGATGCATAATGACATACAACCAGTAACTAGAGTGCTAACGGTTATCCATACTGAGAGCGAAATTGTTCGAAAATCAATTTGAATTCCACACATAAGAGATCCCTATTGAGTAAAATGAATTCATTATTTTCAAAAGGGTTTCGCTATAGGTGGGGCACAGCCCTCATGGGTAAGCGTTAGCCCTCATTAGAGAATAAGTCAGACTTGTTAGGAAACTTATTGGAAAGTACGCCTGTATGCGAATCCTGAAGTCTCGAAAAATATAGTTCCTTCTCTGTGTCAGGAAGCTCCTCACTTTCCTCTGTAAGTTTTAGTGAATCTCTTTTGCACAGAGCTGAAGCAGATTGATCTCATTCTAGTTTGCAGAGTGAAGTAATTCTCTCTAATTTTAGACAAATATTATCCTCACTTTGTACCGACTGCTCTTCATGGTTGTATATCTTTGTTGGAGGTACGCATCCCTGAAGTTCATGAGCTAAAGAGCATTCCCCTAAAGGGAATCTAAGAGCATGCGTAGAAGGCGTATTTTCCGTTTCCTTTATTGTGAACAATGCAGTGGGATAGTGCATGGTTCGTGCATGGCAACAGATTCCGCGGCCAATGATTGGTTTTTGACATCAAAGCTAAACAATAGATTTTAACAATGTGGGGAGTCCTCTGTGTCCCCAACAAATCTAGTGACATTTGAAGAGCATAAAAAAACAAGGCAGTTTATGCCAGCCTATAGGTCGAGTATAATCTCATACCAGCTAGTAAGCAAAGCTAATAATGTTGTTTTCTTCTTGATTTTCACTATATTACTTTTGATTATAGAAATATGACGGTAAACTGAAGGAACACGCTTACCATGCAAATTGATATAACCAAAATCATTGCGAGAATTAGGGCGTGTTGACAGTGAATAAACTAAAACTTGTAAATGCGCAAAGGAAAATGCAATCGCTTTTGTACGCAGGCAGGTTTCTATTTGTTTATAACTGGTGCTCGTCTCATTTTTACTACATTACAATCCAGCTGGCAATTTCATGCTATCAGAACAGAAGAAGCTACCGAACTGCTTTGTTCTGATTAATTAAGCAAACGATAAGTTATTCTTGAGGAAGGATCATCATGGAATGGCAAGAATGATGGTGCTTGTTGGATTGACGTTTTTTTGTCTTTTATGGCAGAGTCACTTTGCTTCTGGTACGTAATCTGAATTTTGCTATCTCTTTTTAACTACATATATCTTGGAGAAATCTCTTCGCACAAACATTGGAAGGAATTTCCCAATTTGTGAGGCATTTGTTAGAAGAGGGCTATTCAAGTTGATGCACAATGAACTGCAACTTGGAAAGCAGAAAATGCAATTGCGATTGCTGCCCTCTTTATCACATCCACGCCGGTTTAATTAGATTAATATTACCAGAAATATATTTCTAGTACTATGAGTTATGAGGTAGCTAAAATAAATCTTCCTCAATCCACAGCTGTAAGTTATGGCATCATTCTCTGCGCTAGAACTTAAAAACTTTGATAGGAAAGGTGGATAATGTTATGATGGGTTGTGATTCAAATAAATTCTATTTGATAACAGCAAATTTTTTGAATAATGAATGTAAATATTAACGTCTAGGAAGTTGCATAAATAGGGAGTAGAGAAGGTTGGATGTCTTTCCTCGACTACAAGAAAAGTGCATGCTGTTTATTCCTTACATACGGGCATTCTGTAAATTATCAATTAATCGAGTTGTGTTCTTACTAGACTCTGATCGGTACAAATATCAGCAAAAACTTTCAACGACTCCATGTCCTTTTGAACTTTAACTCAAGTTGCGACACATATGCAGTTGCAGTTTTCAGAGGGTGATAGAACCCTCATTTCAGGGGTATCCAGACGAACTTAAAAGTGGAGGGGCCTGATCACTAAATTAGGGGATAAGCTCAGGTAAAAATAATGAAACATGCTATTTCATAAAAGATCTGGGGGGCAGTTGCCTCTGCCCCCTCCAGGTTTCGAGACCCCTGCATTTGTCATATGAAACAAAATATACATTCTTATTTTGGCTTCGATACTTCTAAAATTGGGACGTAATTTGTATGAGTAGTTATGGGCGTAGGAGGACGTTAAATTTAGGGGGGCTGTAAATTGTCTGCCCGAAATATCAAATAGAGCTGGAGAGCAGACAGAAAAGTAACCCGAATTTCCTATTGTTCTTCCATAAAATTTGCCCGAGTGAAACGGATTTCTGCCCAACTTAAGGGACTGCAGCCCCCTTGTCTCCCACCTCCTACGCTTATGGGAGTAGTGAAATTAACAGCTAAAAGCCAAATGCTTATTTGTTCATGCAGGACTCTATAAGGGAGTTATCAATTTTGATACTAGGTGCAGCGTTGAAGAATTGTAGAAAAATGAGATAATTTAATTACCTTATTCATTATATTCAACAATATTTGAAACCTAATTTTGAAATGCTGAAAGAAGTTCACACCCCATCATGAATTGGCAAAAAACTTGATGTGGCATTAAAACAAGGCAAGAACTTCTTCCAAACATTCTTCCTCCCCTGAACCCAGTATTTAAAATGACAAGTCCCTATGCACCGTACACGATTGTCACCAGTTAAAATCTATGTGCCATTGCAATCACTCTAAGAAACGCTCAATCGTATTTCATCAAATAGTCTCTTTCGTCTCACAAAGTCAGACGGCCTTAGTTATAGCACTGTAACTAGAGGAAACGTCATTAGGCAAGCTACAATGAAAAGATATTTATGACTTTTGCAGTTATTATGTGAGGAAGTTAGTGATCGCAATGATAATACCGATACATGTGATAAAGTGTAATTCTTATCAAAGATAGTAGTCATAACTCTCTTATCGTAGTTCACTATAAATGACGGTTATCTATATAGAACTGAAATTGCACTAGTTATTGTGTAATCACTTGCATTGTACATCTTTGTATAAAAAGAGACTTGTGTCATGCAAATCTTCTGCAAGCATAGATTTTCATCAGGCAACGTTATTCAAAAGTCAAGAAAATTTAATAAATTAGACCATACACACAAAATTCCGTATAAGTTAGATGTATAGCCTTGACAACGACCTGCTTTTGAAATTATTGTTCAAGAAATTTAGATTAAAGCAACCTAAGCACTTCAAATGTTTAAGCATCAGCATTTGTGAGGCCCTATTTAGGCATAGAAGAATATGGGATGTTTCTATTAGAGCTATAGGAGATGTAAAATTATTAGGGTGGGGGGCACAGGGGGCATGTACCCCTCACTTTTCACAAATTTTAAGCATAGTGCCTCCTTTGCAGCCTACAGAGCTCACTTTTTCTTGTGAGGGTGGCCTTAAATGCATTTGCTCCTGCTTTCGAAACGGCTCCTACTTCCTTCTATTGGGTGTTCGGAAAAGGAGGCGTGGATATTTCTAGAAAAAGCATAAGAGAAATGTGATATTCTCCAAAGCATTACATTAGACATGGGGTATTCAGAATACACTAATGAGGTATCATCTTTACTATAGGAAATCAGAAATTGTCAAGGTAATTCGGGATATAGCTACAGTTAGACAAAATCACCTGAAGATTTCTCTTAAGTAGTGAAGTCAGAAAAAGGCTTTTCATATATCTATGTGTGCTTCTTAGCTGGTCTATCGTGTATTGGTAGTCTGTTTTTCTGATGGGTAATCAGAAGTACCGTCAATGCAATGTATGAGATATTTCGGAACTCTCGACTGCCTGCACTATGGCTTACACTAAAGGTAGTTTTAGCTCTAAGTTAGCTTCAGTTGCAAGTCGGTGGGTAAACAAACTAAGCCAACTAGTGGGATGTAAAGCTAAAGACATTAAACTTCCATTGCCTACTCGGTTAAAAGGTTGGAAAACTCTTCGGTTAAATTGTGAAAGACCAAAATCAATCGAGAATTACCTTTTTCAGAAGAATCCTTAGTGAAGCCACACAAGAGCTAACTTTAATGAAAGACGTTATCTGGCACACCCTGAATGAATTAGGACCACTATATTACCACCACTCCCTTGAATGTCTAATACCAGCAACATTTGAATGGTTCGTATTCAAAGTTTGCTTCGTATTTCCACCATTTCGCCCTAATCCTATACAAAATTGCAGTATATTTCATCAATATTGACAAAGTAAAGAAATAGATGCAAAGTTTAATAAGTGAATTGGAAGTAAACACACCCACATATGCAGGTATGCTTGCCGTGCTATGCAAATCGCATAAAATATGCATATCGCATAAAACATCTATATTGCTGAATTCAAAATGTCTAGATACATTAGTGGTTAACCATTTCCATAGTGTTTGCCATGTTGAATGCAATAGCTCTGTGACTTAGTCTAGGTAAGGGATGGCACAACTGGGGGGTGTTTGGTGGCTGGAATCCCCATATTTTCCCTAAGCTATCGTCGGCACAAATTTTCTAAGGTTTCTATGCACTGGCGGCATTTTCACTGGTTAGATTTCCATATTTTAGGCCAAGTTGAACGGCGTGGTTCGTTAAAGCTTTCTCGATCGGCTTACTTTCGGCACTCAGGCAGCATTCGACCCCTAAACATTTCTTTCTGATCAGAGCAGTGGCGTATCTGAAGCAAGCTAGAGCTAGGACAACTCTCACTGGCCCTCAAGCTTTTGGGGTCCAAAGTGCCCGCCAAATGTTTCAAGAGACAAGCTTTTTGCACAATTTGTTGTAAATTTTGAGATGGTCCGACTGCCTTTCTAGGCCACTGAATTTGCTACATTTTGACTTTCAGAAAGCTTCTTGCAATAGACCTATAACTATTAGGTCTAATATCTTGCTTTAATGAGTTGTAGCATAAAAGGATCTCCTTTTTATAGCTATCCATAGAAATACGAACAGACCTAGTTTGCTAATGAGTCAATATAACATTACGTAGAACTATAACCTAGTAAAAGAGGTAAATCTTAAATGTTTCAAATATGATTGACTCTATGCTAGAGTTTTTTAACATGCAGTTCAACACAAGCTGTACAGTTCTAAGAAAATTTATGACAGTTCCGCTGAAACAACTGTGGTCAAAAGTTTGCTATTCAGTGTCCCAAGGGTGTAAGAAAGTGACTAGCAGTAAAAATGGTAGATTTTGGTATGAAATAATAGTTGATACACAACCAGAAATGGAAGTGTTAGAAGTAGTAGAATCTATCTACCCCTTTTCGCTAAAGCAGGGAGCTCAATCCTATCTACAAACAGAATTTAATTCTTCTACAAAGCAGCGCTGAATTTTGTGTGCAGTTCCAAATTTGTCTTTAAAAAGACCCTGCTCTATGCATTAACTGTCACAACTTTCATAGCTATGCCACATGTTATATAGTTTGTTCATTTAACAACATGATTTTGCATTGTTTGATACCACGACAATAATACTCTTGCCGTATACCTTATGTTATATACCACATGCATATCATAGTACAATGGTGTGTAGTACTGACAACAGTTTTCCGTATATCAGCAAGCCTGGTCCCAAACCTTCATTGGACATTTGACGTCGATGAAAATAAGAACACATACGAAATGAGGTCAGTCACGCAGAATGTAGGAAACATGCTGAGTGGAACAACAGCTCTGCCGAGTAATGAACGATATGGATTTGTAGCACACTTCAATGGAAAAGATTCTGGAATAATCATCGATAATGTAACGAGTTCTTGCTTCATTGATCCTGGAGTCTGCATACAAGGATTATCGTTCAGCTTTTGGATAAACTGGCAGAAATGGGGAACTAACCCCATTCTTGCTTCACCAAGTAAGTACTTGTTTCCTTTCACCTTTTTTGTTTCAACATGCGTTAGAAAATCTGCTCATAAAAAACTTTGTATGGTCTACCACGAGAGTTTTTTATGTGTTTTTGGACCTTCCTCATGAACGTTCCATATCAGGTAGTGTCATCCATAAAATCTGCAAAAGGAGGCCTCTTCGGAAGATAATTCGGCCATGTGTCTAGATTGATGCTGTCCCACACCAGAAGGTTTTCATAGTTTCCAGACTCGTAGGTAAGCATCATCGCTACTGCATCTTACTGTCCTGTATTATGCAGATATAAGGTTGTAGACGCAAACTAATACAAAGCTTGATGATGAGAACCACACACTTCATTCTGTGTCTTAGGCATAGCTATGAAGCACATGGCAGAAGGCACTCTAATTGCAGAAATCTGGGATGGGCAAAAGTCATGGAATACATTCATTTCTCGTTCTTCGCCGTATAATGGAGTATGGGACAACTATATCTTCACTTGGGACAAGATATCACTTACAATATTTGTGAATGGTGTGTTTTTGCTGCAAATAAATATAAATACCACAAGGTCAAGTCGTCATTCTCTTTTGTCTGCTTCATCACCCAGTCTTCCAAGGCGGCTTGAAATTGGAAAGTCCTCATCAAGTAGTGGCTCCTCAGCGCCGAACATTCAAATGTATTTGGATGACTTTCAAATATGGGAAAAGCCATTAAACACAGGAGAAGTGCTTCAAGTGTATCAATCTGGTAAGAAAAACTTTATTCGGATGCTACCTTAGTTGTCTATAGTTAAAGTCTTCCCCACCTATTTTTCATCGAAATTATATGCAAATATTATGAATATGGAATTATATTAGAAAAAACAACTGCATATTCCATACATATAATGAAGAATGTTATCAATCTTAGGTAGATACGATCCAAGCCTTTTCGAAGTCGAAGACATTTCACTCCAACCCCAGGCATCATACATTTCCGAAGCCGACCTCACAGAAAAGTTTTCTGATGTCA
This sequence comes from Cassiopea andromeda, assembly GCA_018155075.1. Lineage (NCBI taxonomy): Eukaryota > Metazoa > Cnidaria > Scyphozoa > Rhizostomeae > Cassiopeidae > Cassiopea > Cassiopea andromeda. Next base: position 65,934 of record WIPJ01000973.1, read on the forward strand.
TCAGAAGTCAAGTAGTTAGCCGCCTTACAGATTGCTTTAAAGCTTGCTTCAAGATCTCCACTTGCAAAGTTGTAGGATATCAAGAGAATGGTTCACAGAATGTATGCCAGTTGAGAAATGGGATCAGCTTCGACGAAATGCAGAAGATGGAAAATGAACGATTTCATTACTATTGGGTTGACAGAAGCTGATTGTTAGAAGACTAAATCGTAAATATTTGATTTTGTTATGCCATTGTACCGAAAAGAGACTTGCTGTTTTGCATGAAGGAGAGGCTTATTATTGTTACTTCGGAAACCGCACTTCTTTTACAGTATTCGAATTGTGAACAGGAAAAGCGACATGAGACAATGTTTTTTAATGACATCTTGAATCTTTCAAGCACTTTGGTATTTATAGAAGTAGATGTATCGACTCTGATTGAAGAAGATAAGAAAGGCAGGGGTTAAGATTGCAAGGTTTTCCATTGAATTAAAGAGTACGTGGACTTTTAAGATTAATTAGGTGAGAATCTATTATATTGAGAGATGGAAAGCAAATCAGCTGCAACTATAAACGGGTAGGGTGGAAAGGAATGAGGCTCATGCATGCATTTACATCAAAATTGCCTTTCAGGGTTAGTGCATCGGGAGAATTAGCATTTACATTCTTCAAATTGAACTAAATATTAGGAGTAGATAACGAAAAATCAAAACACGTAGTTATTTAACAATGAAATTTTATGTCAAGTGCAAGTAATTCAGCTATTTGTATCAATGGTGTATGTTAAATATTTGCTTTCAAGGCATCTTTAATCTCGGTATGAAAAGATTTTATTTCTCCTTTTTTATTGATAATATTGCCCTAGAACTCTGTAGATCAGTGGTTCCCAAACTGTGGTCTGCGGTCCCCTAGGGGAACAAGAAGGGTATTTGGAGGACCGCGAGAAGCTGCTGAAGTCTGCAAGTTGAAGAGTCACACTCAGATTTTTATGTTCTTCTTAGCACAAAGTTGAAAACCTCGACAGCTCGGCAAACTTATACTTTCAAACCCTGTTTGTAGCTTTTTGTGAAAGTGTATTTATTGCTACTGAGCAGTCGGGATTTGCATCTTACATCTATTGGAAGCTGGTTTTAAATTGCTGATCGCATACCTATCTGTGGAAAAAAAATAGTATGAAAGAAAACTCTTTTTGGAGTCAGTTTCAGTAAAATTCAAGGATGTCTGACCAAGATTCTTTCCTCTACGTGCTTTCTTGTAAAAAGCTGCTACGAACTATGAAATCTTCTTGTCGCCCATAGCAAGCTTGATATTGGGAGGTGCAATCTACGTCAAGGTAAAGGACGTGGTTGCGAGTATTTTTCCGAAGACTCGGCCTCCATGGAGGAGTTTGAAGCTCCAAATCCCTCCTTCCCTCTTCACACCAAACATTCTATAAGAAAAAAATCTACAGAATTGGGCTTTTAAAAAGCAAGAGTTATATCTCTGCAATGATCGTACTTCACTAAATTTCCTAAAAAGTTAATGGACATGCCAGTATATTGCTACAATGCTTATTAATATTGGTGACTTTGAGTAGCATTAAGGCCTCCAAGCACATAAACGAGAGCATGGACGTAGGAGGATATCAAATTTTTTTGGGGGGCTGTAAACTTTCTGCCCGAATTTCCTATTGTTCTTTCAGAAAATTTGCCTGAGTGAAACGGATTTCTGTCCAGCTTTGGGGGGCTGCAGCTCCCTGCCCCCGCCTCCTACGCTTATGAATAAGAGTGTCAAAAAGCTGCTGCTTGGTTCTTTTTTATTCACTCTTTGTGTATCAGAATTTGAAACCAAACCCAGCGTTCAAACCCGAAAACTCAAAGGCATCCACTTGTATGTGTTGCTTATATAAAACTCGGCAACGCAAACACTGTATGATATACGGATACCAGTAATTATGCCATTTCTCAGTGACCACATTTTGTCTATGAAATTAATAATGCAGGCAGGAAAGGCCACAGAATGGTGCAAATTTTACAAACTACTATTCGAAGTTAGAAAAGACTTTAAAAACATGGCAAAGCTTAATTGTCAGTGTCAAAAAAGAAATTTAAAATGGGTACCCTGCTGGACACAGAGAAGACGTAAAAATCATAAAAGAGAACAATACAACGAAGACAATAAGTTACGATATCATAATCATTAATTCATAAGGGTAATCTGAAGTTAGTCATTTTGCTGCTTTTAGCAGAGTAGAGTATACAAGTTTGGTACAGGCTACAAAGATGACTAAAACCGGTTTGATATACTACATTTGCTTTTGCTCACTGAAGTGCATCACTGCGTCCAAAGGTGAGTAATATTTCGTTGTTGTATCTGACTCCTCGACAGTCTGCCTCACAGCTACTGCAATTTGGGGCTAACTGGACCTTCAATGATAAATGGAATGCGCCGTATTGGGTTGTACGTTATAGCATTTTGAAAGCTCACGTTAGGAATTGAAATTGTTCTGTAAAATGCTCTGCTATTGAAGACATGTAATGTAAGATGTTAGAGGTAGGATAGACAAGGCAGCACGGATGAGCGAGGGGATTCAGGGCCAACAGTGAACCGAAGAAATGAGGTTGCAAAATGGAAGTTGCAGAACCTGTTGCTACACACTTTAGATCTTCCAGTGATGACATATCATGTTTTGATGATACAAGAAAAGCCAGTTTCCCATGAATTAAATTCTACGCAGATTGCAAAATAGTCTTGATGTAAAGTCATGTTTTCTGCTTTGTCAAATCGGGGCTTTTACAGTAGTAAAGCCTTGTTTACACTATACAAACTAACTTAGGTTCCCCCCAGATTAAAACTAACCTAGGTTACTTTTTCGTAGTGTAAACGCGAACTAACCCAGGTTCGCCCCAGGTTGACTCGACCCATTTCTGGAGGTGGGTTCGCCCTAGGTCGAACCTAGGTTAGTTTTGTAAAAATGTAGTGTAGACGCAAACCTGGGGCGAGCCTGGGTTAGTTTTTCCTCTACGCATGCTCAACTAACAAAGCACTGTGTACATTTCAATAGAACAGCAGAAAGCTCTCAATATATAGGGAATTCCCGCTTTCGATCAATGCACTTAAACATTGTTAGAACCGCTGCTTGAAAGATACGTAAGTTTTTACAGGTCATATTAGGATTCGGGCCGAAGAAGCAATTTAGCTTCAACGTAACTTGTCGAGAAGTAAGAGGCGGATCTTTGGGAAGTTTGCAAAGGGATTGAAGGCTGAGAATGGCTTGAAAAGAACATGTCAGTTAGTAAAAGAATTCTCTCACTATGTTTTTCCCTACTGCGCACGCGTTGATACCAAGCTGACCTGGGTTTGCCCCAGATTTCGTTTACACTACAAATTTGGAATGCACAAGTGTAAACGCGATTACAACTGACCTGGGTTAGTTTTAACCTGGGGCGAACCTAGGTTAGTTTTGTGCAGTGTAAACAGGGCTTAATACTTACCTCCATATCACATAGCTGGCGTTGTTGATCGTGGTGATCGTCCTAATGTTAACAATACATATACCTTGAACAAATGTTTACTAAAGTAAATCCTTCTTTTCTAACCACTAAACCAGGCAACTTCGTTCCCGATTTCCATTGGACATTCGATGTCGACGATAACAGATATACATACGAGGTGAAATCTGCCATACAAAATGTAGGAAGAATGCGGAATGGGACTACAGTTGTACCAAGCAATGAGCGATATGGATCTGTGGCACATTTCAATGGTGAATTTTCTGGCATCATTATTGATAATGTAACGAGCTCTTGCTTTATGAATCCTGGACTCTGCACACAAGGATTGTCATTCAGCTTTTGGATAAACTGGCAGAAATGGGGAAGGGAACCTATTTTTTCATCACCAAGTAAGCATTGATTTCCCTTCAACTGTTTATATTCCAGCATGCGTTACGAAGGAAACCCTTAGCCAGGCGTGTGTTTCAGGGGTGACAAGATTGTCCAGGAGGAATTACGTGGTACAAAATCTGAGAGGTTATTTTAGAATTTATGTTATCACACTCAAATTGATAATGTGTACACATTAAAAGATTGAACTTTCTTGAATGTCGCAAGGACCAAGATTGAGCTCAACCAAAATTTCAGGATATCCCTTCTTAGCTATATAGGTTAAGCAACAATAAAATATCGCGAACAAATTCCCAGGGTGGCAAAAATCTGGCATCCTATTGCCCAGGGGTACATTTTCCACCCCATGCCACTCCGTTGCTACTGGCCTGTTACAAGCTATTCATAAAATACGTTGCACCAGTGTGACCAGACTTAGCATAACTTCGGACAAAAATCATCATTTAGCATAAAATCTGGCTTAGAAAAGCTTCTTGGAAAACGCAGCTGAATTATAAATGTCAACAGAAAAGCCACGACGAGAAACATGTCAGAGATTTCATTTCTTCTCTATTTAATGCGACATTCCAGAGTTCATTAGGCTAGTTCGCCATACCGTAAGACGTAACCGATGATAATTTAAGACATAACCAGAAAGACTTCACCTAGGAAGTATAGGACGTTTCGAGACATTATGTCTCATCCTCAGCTAATGTATAGTGGCAGTAAGGAGTTTTATAGACAAAATTGGGAAAAACAAGTGGGAAAAATAAGTGGGAAACCTAGAAAAGTAAACTAGCCTAATGAACTCTGGGATGTCGCATTAAATAAAGAAAGGAAATCTCTGACTTGTTTCTCGTTGTGGCTCTTCTGTTGCAATCTGGCATAATCCGAAATCTAGCATAAATCTAGGATACTTTTTGGAATCATGTCATCAAAGGCATTGTTTCCGTTAAAAAGTACTGTGGTACTTGGCGTAAGTGTGTGTTGCGACGAAAACTGGCTGTTTTAGGGACCGCTTATTATTTATGCGTCAGGTTAGGGCTGAAGAGAAATAGGTTGGGTAAATGATTTTTCAGGCAGCTTTAAGGTTGGGTATATCATTTTTTGTCTTATAAAAGGTTGGGTAGCATACTTTTAATAGTTCTATATTGGTTAGGAAACTATTATATTTATAGTGCACAAGATTGGGTAACAAAAATAATTCCCAAATAAACCTTTTCTCTTCAGTTCCCACCTTAGGCATAAATAATGAAATGGCCCTTAGTCAGCTTGAGTACAATGCAGAACAAAGACTGAAAACATCAATGGGTACTACTGTCATCAATGTGATCAGCCATTGTTTTCAAAATGAGATAACATAGGGTTAGAGTCATGTTCCAGGTTAGAATCTGTTATTCTTTGCATATGACAGCCTCTTTTTCACATATTACAGCCTCCTTTTGAAATTTTGCATAGTTTTGGTAAATCTGGCATAATTTTTGGACAATTTTGGCATAATTTTTGGACAATTTTGGCATAATTTCCAAATTAAGGTCTGGTCGCCCTGTGTTATACCGTCTGCCACTAGTGTCCTTGTTGTATTTTGTAGGTAATGTTTTATGGCTGGTAGTAGTGTTGTTCTTCACACTAAAGAAGGGCGGCCTTTTGTAAGGTAGTACGACCACTACTGGTTCTTATTCTCTAAGGAAATAACATGCAGATATAAGATATAAGACAGATATAAGACGCAAACTAGTACTAACCTTGATGATGAGAACCACATACTTCGTTCTGTGTCTTAGGTATAGCTATGAAGCACATGGCAGAAAACACTCTGATTGCAGAAATCTGGGATGGGCAAAAGTCATGGAATACATTCATTTCTCGTTCTTCTCCTTATAATGGAGTATGGGACAACTATATCTTCACTTGGGACAAGATATCACTTACAATATTTGTGAATGGTGTGTTTTTGCTGCAAAAAAATACCACAAGCCCAAATCGTCACAATCTCCTTTCCTCAAATTCGAACAAATACCCAACACGACTTGCAATTGGAAAATTCTCATCAGATCTTGATACCTCAAGTTCAAAGGTTCGATTGTATTTGGATGATTTTAAAATATGGGAAAGGCCATTAAATGCAGGAGAAATACCTCAAGTGTATCAATTTGGTAAGAATGGCTGAATCTTTGATTCACATTTCAGTAATATCATTAGCGAAATGTAATGATCCCCAAGAGGCGGATCATCTATTACCTTGATTATTATTGTCTAATTAGGGATGGGTCACTAATTAGTTTTGGGGATGGGGTGGAAGACATTCTCATTTATTTATGGACTTTTCTTAGCCCCTCTGAAACTTCTTATTACCCTCTCCAACACACTTCAGAAAAAGCTATTTATACTTTTCATGCTTCAAGTGCTGTGAAAGTCGAATTGAGTTACCGATAAATCCATTTTTTTATATATATGATTAGGAAAATTTTCATCAATCTTAGGTAGATACGATCCAAGCCTCTTCGAAGTCGAAGACATTTCACCCCAGACTCAGGTATCATACATTTCTGAAGCCGACATTACAGAAAAGTTTTCTGATGTCATCAGAAGTCAAGTAGTTAGTCACCTTACAGATTGCTTTAAAGCTTGCTTCAAAATCTCCACTTGTAAAGTCGTAGGGTATCAAGAGAATGGTTCACAGAATGTATGCCAGTTGAGAAATGGGATCAGCTTCGACGAAATGCAGAAGATTGAAAATGAACGATTTCATTACTATTGGGTTGACAAAAGCTGACTTTTGATATACTAAATCGAAGATAACTGACTTTAACATGCTCTTTTTAGTGAAAAAGAGGTTTGCTACATTTCATCATAAAGAGGCTTATCACCTGTAGTTAGGAAGGATATATTCTTTACGCTTTACGCAAGGTGGACAGAAAAAGTAACGTGGCACAAAATTGGAAGACTCTTTTTAACTTAAAGTTTTAAGATAAACTGAGAGTAAGGATTGGAATTATTTTTACTATATCAAGTAAATGCAACAGCTGTTGGAGATAAAATATGTTAAAGCGGAGTAGTAAAATAAATGAACCATTCCCTTAGCCAAGGAGAAGTTAAGGCTTGTATGTTTGAATGAAACATATTGTTGCACTCTACAAATGATGAACTCTACATTTAAGGAGTCTGCAAATTCCAAAAATAAGGTATAGCTATATTCAAAGTCCGTTAGTTCCCTTCTTTTCTTTACCAAACTACTTTCTCTCGAGATTTTGCCCTTAAGGTAATGGCAAACCTTGTGTATAATCTTGTATTATTCTCATAGGGCAATCTGTGAGGTGAGGCTCCACCAATGGTAATCAATCTAATTTCTCTATTCCTTGGCCAGTATAAACACGCTTAATTTTGTCGACTAACCTCGACAGACTCGCACCAGGATCTCATGTATCTAGCAGATCGTGGTACAAGGGGCTCAATGGGTGTTTCATAATTTCTGGGTGGAAAAGGTGGGGCTGGCAAATAATTTTTTCCAATAAAGATAATATATTAAATAGTTTTGTTTTTAGATACATTAGAGCCAAGAAGGCTTCCTTGTTTCTTGCATTGGGCTACATAATTTTATAGTGAAGTTCAGAGCCCCTTTTACCCAAGCCCCCTTCATACTTTCTGACGCTTCCCTCAGCAGGTACAGCACGTCCAAGGATGTAGGAGCCATTCAAAAAGTGATGGGGCACCATAGAGATTATTATCTCTATGTGGGGCACATGCATTCAGGGGGCACTCTCACATGTAGGAAGGTAGAAAGGGCATTTATATAACTTAAAAAGGGCACTTTCTTTAAAAATCTATGAAAAGTAGGGGGCACGTGCCCCCCCCTGTGCTCTCCAGTTCCTACGTCCATGATCATGACAAATTCAATTTTATCCTCTTATCCAATAGTAAATGTTAAAATAGTTTGAGAATCTATACTTTGATCAGTGGGCATTTTACACTATATTGCGTAAAACATTTATAGGATATATTGCACTAGCAATTAATGAAATCATCATAATCGTAAATTGATAGAATGATTATTAGTCAGGCTGACTTTGTATCCTAGCAGGAGGGGTGGCAGGGAAGACTGTATCCCCAGGCTCTTCTTGAAAGGCATTAATAAGGGTACCATTAGAAGTATAAAGACAAAGCTATCTGATTTCTGATTGTGACAAAGATGGATGGCTCGTATAAGTTGTGTACCGAGAACTCAAGGTTTCCCACTTGCACATGCAGTGTACAGGGACAAATTTAGTAGATGATTCTTGGAGGTGTAGGTCTTTGAAGGGCGTTGGGCACTATACCTTTCAGATGACTAAATATTGAAGTCACACCGATTTTTTAATTGCAACATTGTCCTATGTTTAAATTACGTTAGTATTAGAACTCATAAACTTTGAAAAGCAAAACAATCCTATTACTGCAAAAATTTAAAATTTTGAGGCTCACCGAATGGTATGAAAATATTGCATAACTTACCCAATGGTATGAAGATATTTCAGAAGTGCCGAATAACATAACAATATTAAGTGGGTAACGCATCCCTATACCCCCGGTAAATCCGCCTATGGTTGTGCATGAAATGCAAGACAAAGTGAACAACATAAGGTATACGAATACAGTAATAATGCTATTTCACGGAGACCATCGTCTGTCTATGAAATCAATAATGCAGAAGAGAGCAGCGACAGAGTGGTACATAATTTGATAAACTACAATACGAACTTATTAGACACATTGGAGCTTGGTTATCAACGTTGAAAGAGAAAGTAGAAGTGGGGTTCATACTGTACACATGAAGAAGATGCTCAAAAACTATAGAAGACCCTAGTACAATACAATAAGTTCACCAAACGACCTGCGGTTCGTGCACTTTCTCCAAGTGGCCTGGACGATGTTTCAGTCAAAAAGGGAAGACACCATTAAGAGGTCCTATGAACGTAATTTATCCTATCAGAAACAGACCACAACACTTACGCAACTGACTTCTTTCGTTTTAGCAAGCATTCAAATTTGTGCACAACTGAAGGTGGAGAGGAGGTGTTACTTAGACTGCACACGTGCAACCCAGCTTGAGCTCTTGATTTTGAAATGCAGCCCGAGTGCACAACTAATAGAATACATGCTTTTGTTATTCTTTGAATGAGCCTTTTCGGTTATGTACTGAAACCTTTTTAGCTTTTCAAGATTTTCACGATCGAAATTTTCTGAGGACTTTCTTAGCAAAGTTTTGTGTTGTGATATTTTGCACAACACATTGGAGAAAAGTGTCTAAAATTTCATGTACAATTGTTAAATCGTTGTCATTAACAGAATATAGACGCAGGCATTTCAATAACACGCACGCATCCATCGCGCTCGATTTGTCACGCGTGCAAAGCTATTCGTTTCATTGGTAGCGAGCAATTTCATTTCAATATTAATTCTTGGTATATGTTAACCCCTCTGATACTAGTTATATCCATGTACAATACATACTAAACAAAGATATTTACGATATAAACTAAGAATAAGGCTAAAAACAAGCAATTTCTAGCAATAGCTTTATCATTCAAGCACTATGGGAAGCTCTCCTTATGAACGGATTGAATTTGAAATCAGTTGGCAATAAAGTCACTTCACTGTGTTTCAGTTGATCTTTAAAATGTTTGATTCTCACTACAAACAGTAGTGAATTCTAAAAACTTTATGAAGGGGGCTCTAAGTACAACCATACCCACAATTTTTGTGTGGCCTAGCTGCAACCACGCCCATATATTCAAAGATGAAAATATGATAACTTAGTGTACACTTTCATAGTATAAGCAACAATTAGAAATATCTCGAGAACTATATAGCAGTGAATAATTGACCATAGCAATAGAAAATGCTTTAGAAGCAAGGTCAATACACTTTGAAATGCAAAGTCCATACAAGAGTTTTAGGGGGACTCAGTGCCCAAAATGAACTGAAATTTAACAAGGGGGCTCAGCCCCCCTTAGCCCCCTAGAAATCACCCCTGATTACAAACTTTTGTTCTTGAGCTTGGATGACGGTGCAAGTACCGCAAGACCTTGTGTTGTATATTCAACTATCCAATATTCATAATCATGTTAACTTTGTATACACGAAAACCCCTTCAGCTACATAAATATCAAAGTCAATACATCACACTAGATTAATATATAGCTTACATTAAAAAAAGAGAATTTAAAATTTAACTAAGACTGTTCAACCAGGGGGTCGTGCTTGAAAGATCATAAGCTCACCTATAGATCATCAAATACATTTTCAATTGCTTTATGAAGTAGCTCAGCGTTGGAAGTTCCTGATGCTTAAGGGGATTTCATTCTAGATTTTAAGAGCTGAGTATGAAAATCCTTTCTTGGCACACTCTAGATAATACTTCAGTTTAGGGCAGATGGTTTTTGGCTTACTTGCATCTCGTTGAAAGACTTTAAAATATATGTAAAAACCAATGGGATTGATTTTCCATCCTCATAGGTTCATGCAAAATTAAGTACCACATAAAAGACGACCCTTGAAATGGATCTTTTTTTCGATAGAATTGCTATATAAAAAGGACATCTCTCTCTTTTTCTGATAGTCTTAAGGGTGTGGAAATAAACAGTTTCCCTGGAGCTTCACTCTTAAGCCTCTATCGTCTACATTTTTTCTCAAAGAATAGTTTTGGAACCAGCCCTGAACAATTTTGCAGTAAATATAAATCTAACCTGTAAATAAGCTAAAACTAGGGGAGATCAACCCCCCAAAAAAGTGGCGTCAATAACATGAAAGATAATTGGCTAGGAAGGGGAGAATGGTAGCGAATTTGGTGCTCTTGTTGAAGAATTCAGTTAAGAGTACTGAATATGATTTGATTGGGAATGATTAAGCCATTCTTGGGAATATTTAAAGCTCTTATCATATCTTTAGTTAAGTAACAAAAAATGTATGTAAAAACAGCGCTTGTCAACGAGCCTACGCGGGCGATCAACAGCGCGCGTCCGATTTACTCATGGAAAGGCCTATAGACGGTTGAAGGGTAGCCAATGTAGCGTCATAACGTCTTATACACAAATCATTCGAGTTTTATGTTCATGTGAGTTTATCACCATTCTTTGGCTCAAAAATCTTGAATTTTCAGTTATCTTTTAGGATTCTAGTACTACTTTTTTGCAAACCACTTTCTTATAGAAAAAGGTGTACAGTGCCGCTCTACACTTTGATGAATCAATGAAGTAAAACCACGTAGAGATACTGAAAGAGCGATTCAACAAAATCAATACCAGATTGAATTGCATGAATATAACAAATACCAGATTGAATTGCATGAATATAACATACACTCAGTGGTTGAATGGTGACATAATTTACTAATTACGATACACTTTTGCAGCAGCCAGCAATGCCTTAAATGTTTCTTCACCTGTTGGAATGATTTGGTCGCTAGGCAATATGAAGCCATAGCGACCTTGGTCTCTGAGCTCAAGAGCATAGGAATATCGAACACCAAGTATGCCATACGTCCAGTCTATACTGCCTCCAGCTACTGAATCTACAAGTTAAATAGATTAGGCTCTCACAGAATGCCTACTTACTAGCTATGTACAGAACATACAACTGAGAAGCCCAAAAGCAATAAGGCGTATGGAGGCGATGCTTCTTGAGGACATACCAAAACAGAATTGGTGTCAGTAGGCGTTAGAAGAGGGGTAGGAGCTTATAGTTACTGCCAGATCATGTCAGCCTCAGAAGATTATAAAATATTTTCTTGGGGCTATATTAGAAGTGTCAGTACCATGTAGCAACATTTCATATCCCCCGTCAGAAGAGTCGGCGCTCCAGCGGAAAATCCCTGGCACCATCTCTCACCCAAGCACATTGAGATCGTAGGACTTTGTTCCTAAAAAAGTCTCCAGACAACAGGTCTTGTACAGGGTGAACTCTTCTGTCCTTTCTTTTTCTGCTACTTAATTGTACTGTTCTGATACAATGCATGAAGATCAAGACTTTTACAGTACAATTCAAGCAACTTTGGTCAAATGAAAGGTGATGTGCCAAAAATCATTGGCTAAAGGTGATATGCCAAAATCATAGGCTAAAGGTTATATGCCAAAATCATAGGCTAAAGGTGATGTGCCAAAAATCATTGGCTAAAGGTGATATGCCAAAATCATAGGCTAAAGGTTATATGCCAAGGTTGATATGCTAAATGTTATACGATGAAGGTGGCATGCCAAAGGTGCTATGAAGGTGCAATAGCTTGGAAATGCATCTTGCAAGCATAGATAATAACATTTATACAAAGTTCTTTTCATTTCATTCTACACCATTAGTACACAGCAGGCATCTGGTATATTTGAGTGTACTTACAAATGACTCTCGATGGAGGACCAACTCGGTAGGATGTTCGGTGAACCGAGAATAAAGCATTTGTGGCAACGTCGGCAACTCGTTTCTGCAAGGTAAATTAATCACAATAAACTTTTAACTTCACTGTTCTTCATTCGGCAAGGAAAACGTTTTCCTATAGTAAAGGTGAATGCATCCATTTCCGTTCTTTACTTTAAACTTAAAGCATTACAGATTTTCAATGCTAAATCTAACTCTCCTAGAAAAGTTCAAGCTATCACTTTACATTATTGCACCCAACCATTTCAATCTAGATCACGTGTATTTACTACCCATTTTTTGCTCCCCTTCCTTCTCTCACTCACTAGGAGCTTAAATTGATTGGTGTTGCAATTGGCTTTTGGGGGTGGTGTTGCAATTGGCTTTCGGTCTCAAATTTGATAAAATTTGACAGGGCAGTTATGATTTACAAAATAATAAGTGGCCTCTGCCCCGATAGTCTAACAGGAAGACTTGTTACTAAATCCCAAATATTTAACTATTCAACAAGAAATTGCTTGCACCTGGACTTTCCAAGACAAAATCTAGAATTCTCCAAACGAAATTTTTTCTATTATGGTGCACAGACGTGGAATAAAGTCGCATTACATATAAAGGCCTGATTAAACGATCCAACATTTCACCCAACATTTCAGCCAACAAATTTCACAAATCTTGGGAGAGGTATTCAAATGACACAATATGTCGTCCAACATTTCATCTCACATTTCTATGGAGGTTATGATTTGAAAACGCTGTGAAGGAGCTGTGCGTTTGAGACTGGGAACCAAGATCAAAATGCAAATAGCGCGCGATTTTTTAAGGGAGAACGCATGCGCAATGCCGACAATGTTGGCTGAGGTGTTCAAACGACCCAACATTTCATCCAGCATTTGAAAACAATGGAATTGTTGGCTACCGTCACCTAAAATTTTTGACTAGAATTAAACTTCACCCAACATCGGAAAAGTCAATGTTGGGTGACTTAACATGGTGTTCAGACGATCCAACTTTTCACCCAACATCAATGTTGGATAAATTTTGGGTGAAATGTTGGATCGTTTAAACAGGGCTTAAGAATGAGTTCCACAATTACCTCGTTCAAAAGGAGATTAAAGAAACTGTTGCACAGTTAGCAACCTTTCCCAAAGCACGATCCCTGGGAAGACCAGCAATATCTACCAATATTATTTCTAGTTAAGTTTAATATTTTCATTTACTTTTCTTTGTATATACAATTAATAGCTGAAAAGGATTTTATGCTTAAACAAGATGAAAAATTCTTTCCTAGTTGTGGCATCGCAAAGTATTGATAGCACCACTGCAGAAGATTGTTCAAGAAAAATAATGCCATCAAACACGAGAATCTCAAAGTGTAAAGATACTTACAATCTCGGTATAATCATTAGGATACTGCCTTGTATAAGACCACGGCGTCATCCATAGCTGGCTGTAAGCATGAATGTCATAGTATGCAATAAGCTGCCTTCTGATGCTGTATAAGTATCTTGCAACACTTAGGACTTCAATCTCCGAGAACGGTTGCGTACCAGGATAGATATCTGAACATGGATTCGAACTGGTTCCAACACCTGTAAATAAATCAAATAGAAATACAGACTTTATCCCATTACAATGAAACAGAGCAAAATAAAACCAAGTTACTACTGTAAGATCATCCCAAATCTATAGAAGCGTATCTGAATTAACTCTCCAAAAGCAAACTGTTGGCTGACAATATTACAGAAGTAAGCGCATCCAAGTCCTTGACCAACTTCATGCTATAAAAATACCGACACAAAAGAGTCAATTCTCCTTTTCTCTTATGATAGACATGAACATACCTCCCCATTTGAAATTCCAATTTCTGTTTGGGTCAGTACCCATGCAACTTGTTCGAGAGTTAGGAGACCGTGTCTTTCTCCACATTCTATTGTTGGTGTGGGTGAAGACATAGCCATCAACGTTAAATACTGGGAGAATTATCCAATCGTATTTCTGAACAAGACCCACCACTTCTGGATCTCTAGCTGTGTACTTTTCAAGAAGCTAATGACAATGAAAGAGAGGTCTATATATTAGAAATAAAAAGGCCAGGACTATTGAGTTTCCTATATACAAAGTATTTGCAAGTCAGGGAAGTAAATTTTCCTAATTTTCCTTGATTTCGACCCCCTTTCTCTTTATCTATCTATC
>WIPJ01000975.1:0-15593 GCA_018155075.1 Cassiopea andromeda
TATATATATATATATATTTCATTGTGTATCTGCTTTGTTGTTGCTGTGTAGCATACTTCCAATTAATGCTGTAACAGTCAACTTTGCACTGCCTGGTATTAGCGAGGTGTGATGTTTAAAGAAACTTAAGGAGGCATTTCAGCCACAGTTGTGTCTGAATGGTCAGAACTACTTGTAAAAGCGGCTTTCGATGACTGACAAGGAAAGCCCTTTCAATATTCTTAGTATTACTCAATGCTCCACAGGTAGTTGACAAACATGAGGCTCTAAGAATGACACAAAGACTTGCCTTCAATGCCAGCATTTCTCGGTCTTCAGATGATTTTCCGAGCCTGATAAGAGTCGCATACTTTTCAAAAGTATCGGCAAATCGCTTAAGCTCGTCGTAAATCTGACAAAGAAGAAGTAAATATAAATAGAAGATCTTTATGGATCGTAATTTATAACCTGCATGCTTGCTTACTTTGGAAGATACCTTACCTAGTTGTACGTGCCAAAATGCCTAGAAACTTGACTTCTAGATGTTGTATTGCTCGCAACCTCCTCTATTTTTTTTTACGTACCACTTAAGCCATTCGTTCTCTCCTCTCTTCTTAGATACTCTCTCACGTGCTTATTTTTGTAAATATTCGCTTGACTTTCTCATTGCATCAATTTAATTACTGATTCACTCCAAGCGTGGAACTAGGGAAAGAGTCCTGGGGCCCTAAACACTTGTGCTTTTCAACAAAAGAACAAACATACCATTTTTCGTAGTGCTTTCTCTATTCAAAAAGGGCGTTTCCTTAGCATGTAAAAGGCGTGGTCTCAAAAGTGTTCGCCGCCGGACCCCCCTTTTGTTTCTATAACCGTTATAAGAAACGGTAAAAAGAATCATTGGCTTTTAGAGCAACGATATCAGTAAACTTCAGCACAGTATTTCCTCCACTTATGAATCTGGAGAGCAGTATTCGAAACGCCGTATCTTCTTCAAAAATATTTCAGTGTGCTCTTTCTCACGGATTGAACCCCTGCTATTGAAAATTCCTTGTTGCGTGCCTGCACTCCCACGTGCTAACCACTGTACACCTGAGGGATCACATTGTGTAACAGCCGACTTTTAATAATTGTACTTTTAATAAAATGTTTTCGATATTTTACCTTATAAACTGGCTCATATTGCGAATAATTGTACTCTTCCGCATCTTCTCGTTTTCCATTGGTTTCTTTGATGACAGGCAGTGTCCTTTTTACCAAATTATCCACGCTTACATTCAACAATTTCAATTTTAGGCCAAATTTTTCCATCTCACTTTCTAGAAGTTTCTTCATATCTTGATTTACAATTACATGTATTTCTTGCTCATCCGGTTCGAAATCATTCAAAAAAATCATCTGATAAACAAAAGCGTTTCAAATTATCTTGCTGCTAGAAGATTCAGGAAGTAAACTGGGTTTTATATACAAAGAAAGTTGTAAGCATTCGTATCTGCTAATCTAAGAAATTATCAATAATGTGTCCTCAAATTTCTTGTCATGCTGCAGAAAGAGCAAAAAGCTTGGATATTTCACTGAGAGCCACTATTTCCGAACAACTATCATCGTTAAAAATGTCATCGAAAAGTGAAGTTACTTACTCCATCAAAACCTTTATGATATAGATCTTGCAAAGCGCCCCTGCTTTCATTTGACTTTGCTGTGGCAACTACCAACTGAAAACTAACGAAGAATAATGTTGATATTTAAGGAAATTGATGAGTAAAAGAAGCTAGATGTTGAAAACCTACAACACAATGATTTTTTAGCATCAGTTGACCATTCTCTTCTTCGAACATGACATCTAAAATTCTACTATGATATAGAAATATAAACTTCTTAATATTAACATAAAAAATTCTACTCCATGAAGATATTTCGTATCTTGTAAGGTGCTAGCAAAGAGAAAATGAAATTCAAAATGGCATCAGAGCAGCTATAAGTACAGTTGCAGAAATTTTATTTAATCTCTTCAATACTGAAGTGTATAAAATCAAAGTCAGAGGAAAACTTTATTGTGCAAGAGAAGAATGACAGGAATGGCATTGGAGTGTAATGAGAGAGATTTACTTTCATAAAACTGACGTTAAAAGGTAATTGTCCGCCCAAGTAAAGCAAACTTACTTTCTGTAATCTTGAGACGCTGCTATCAAAGAAGTCAAGCAAAAAACAAGTACGATTCCATTCATTTCGAAAACTGAGAGCCACTACACGTCACATCTGAACATCTTTCTGAAGGAGTTAAACGCAACTTTTGTAGCACTGTTTCTATCCCAAAATTAATCTTGAGATGAGGAATAGCCTACACTCGAATGGTAGCGAAGAAAAGTTACTACCAGAAAAGTAATGGTTTTTAAATTGTTTGTTGAAAGAGACAAAAGCTGTCTTTTGTTTCAGATAACAATAAGGAAAATACTAGATCGAATCAAAATTCGATAAGATAGTAAGAAATTTATGGCCAGAACAGAAAAAGCAAAACAAAAACTGTTATCAAAGGAACAATGAAGTTTATGTAAAGAAAAGAATAGAAAATATCTGACAACTGTCTACTTCAATTGAAAAGATACAGAAGTTGTTCACACTGAAAGTCACAAAACATTTAGTTTAAATTATTGGATAGAAAATCAAAATGTAAGATAAGACTATAATAACAATGGCGATATTATTCAATGTTACTTGAAATAAGAAACGGAAAGTTAGATAAGAAAGGTAAACAAAATAGTTACCTGTAGAAACAATTTTACATGCTTTTCAATCGATGTGACTTGTAAAATATTGCAAAATCATATCATTTGACGAATCGGCAGCTCTCTTCCGCAGCATGTTAATGTTTAATCCATTAATGCCTTACATAACATCTTAGGTAGATATTTGCTCATCTGATTATTTATTTAAAAAGCTATGTTTATCTAGCTTGGTGGTTTAGGCTAGGGGATTAACTCTATGGGCTATACATACGCGCGACTGGATTATAAATTTAGTGAAGAATGACAATGGGCATATCACTTGGATATATCCCCTCGAAAAATTCATTAATGCCACATATCGAAAGTAGACACTTGGTTTTGCGTTGTTGTCAAAAAATCTACTTTCATGAAAGCCAACAACAGTTAGACGTTGTGGCAATGGGTAGCCCTTTGGGTCCGGCATTAGCAAAAATTTTTGTTGGATTTCATGAAAGTAGACTTTTTGACAACGCAAAACCATGTGTCTACTTTCGATATGTGGACGATAGTTTTGTCATCTTTGGTTCCGAGCTGGATTGTGACCTTTTTCAAGAAAAATTGAACTTGCTACATCCAGCTCTAAAATTCACAATAAAAAAGAAGCAAAACAGCTCCTTGAATTTTCTAGATGTTTTGGTAGAGAAAGAGGGCACTGGATTTCTTACCAGCATTTACAGGAAACCAACGTTTACTGGGAAATACATCCGTTGGAATTCCTTTAGCCCAAAGGCAAGAAAAATTAGCCTTATTAACACTTTAGTTCACAGGGCACTTATGATTTGCTCTAGAACTAAATTAGGCCCAGAGGTCGAAAAAATAAAAAAAACTGCTCATCGGAAACGGATATCCAGCAGATGTTCTACTTTCTTGCATCAAACAAAAATTACCCAACTGTTCTGTGTACATCAAGACTCAAAACCCAGTCTTGTGTAGACAAAAAGAGTTTGTTTTTCTCATTGGGATGCTTCAAGTAAACAATGATAATAGGTCCTAGTTGGTCACACTTGGGGCCAATTAGACGCATCCTACCACATGTAACCGCATCTGGATATATATTTCGGTTAACCTTTAGGTCACTATCCGACGTTTTCTTACTCTGATGAGTGTCGGACGAAAAAGCTTTCAGTATGTGAAAAGAATGTTGCCGCTTTTTCGTGCTGTCGTAAAGTTTTGTAGTACCAACAGACTATTCAGCTAGTAAGTAGTTAAATACATAGGTAAATTACAAAGGCGAATGTTTAATACAACCTTAATTCTCGTAAAATTGTGCAGGCCATGCGGAATTATCAATGATCAATCACCATAGCAACTTTCATGGGTAAGCAATAGAATTTCAGGAGAACAAAACCGTTTCGAATCAAGGATTCTATAACAAAAATGGGTTCCATGCTGACTATACACCCTGGCCACTGAACTCAAACCGTTACGTCTAAATGGATTAAATTATAGCGGTCTACTTTGATACAGCAAAGGCATAGAAAAAGCAAAATTAGAAAAAACACATTGAAAAATTCTAGATATTTAAATTTTAAAGAGTCTTTTATATCTGGTTTTGCGTAAAATAAAAGACCCGTTGAGACTAATTCCGATCACACCCGCAATCCTCATTACGTTATTCCTAGAGCTTATACCGTGTTTCTCCGCCTATAATCTTCCCTGCACATAAGCACCCCCGCAGATAAGCCACCTTTTCCTTAACCCATGCTTCACTCTGCATATAAATCCTCCGCAGATAGACCTTATAACATTGCTTCCGAGGTTGATGGAAAGAACAAATTCACGAATAGTATTGTACCTATCTTATCAAATATCTATCGCTTTTTTGTGAAGTTTTGTACCACAGAGTTTATAGGCACTACAAGGTAACTCAATGCCTCACATAACTAGTTATTACATCGATTGTTGTCAAAGATAATGTTACTCTCGCTGTTTAAGCTAGCAAAACTGAGAATTTTGGATCACTTTCTCACTGAGCATTTTCTTACACCTCGTATAAGCCCCCATGGATGAGCCCCCCCGCAGATAAGCCCACGAAAAAAAACCTTACGAACACCGATAAGCCCTGGGCTTATAGGCGGAGAAATATGGTATACGATTACATTGTAAAGTTTCGAGGGCACGACTCAAATAGCATCATGACATCATTTCAATGTCCATGCACGAGCATATCTTCAGAGTAAAAGCAACAATCGCTGAATGGTTGAAATTTGTGTCTTCGTAACTCTTCTCTTCAGAAAAATAAATGACAACAAGCAAAAAAGATATTCTGCTGCAAGCAGTGAAAACGCTCCTTATCAATCCTCTAGCTTGATTTCATTAACATACAGATATATGAATCTCCATAGTCACAAAGCTTGGGTATAACATATTTCGATAAACAGTCAGAATTGTGTATCAAAGATTACATTACATAGCCAGGTCATTAAGTGGCCAAATTTAATCTGCTGATAGGTAATACTTCAAAGCAGAGAGCCATTGGTCGAGACATTAGTCTCAGAGCTCTTTATGTCTGATATCACCTCAATGCTTGATTCCATGAAGCTGAGACGGCAGCCAGATCAGATGAAATGCTACAATTCTGAATTTAAAATTCACGGTTCTGCACATTCCATCACTTTACAACACATCACTATCCTCGAATTCTAACCAAGAGAAAATCGAAGCACTGCAAGGTAACTGCATCATACCATAATGCATTTCAACTTTCTCTGCTTCAACCTAACAAGTATCTCTTTGTGTAGAAGTTCGATGAAATCTCTTTTTACCTGCAAAAAGGATTAGGAACTAGATAAACTAGCACACATAAAAGGCATTCATACCATTAGAATTACGAAAATTAAGAGAATAATGCATAAGGGTGATGTTCTAAAAGCTTCTAGAAAAACATCAACGCAACGTGGCACAATTACCTCCGGGATATCAACAAGTGTTCTCTTTTTCGCATCTTCAAATCTCCAATCAATCATAACATATTTTAGTCTTTTGAACTTTAAAAATCCTGAAATGAAGAGCATTTGAAGGTGATTAGAAGATGCTATATTTCCTCGCATGGATATGTACATTAAATGAATAATACACAATACTGTAGAGCACTGGAATTAAACGAAGTATACTACTTTATAAGAATTTTGATCTACCTTCAGATTTAAGCCGCAATATCCTGTTTGGAGTTCCTACACCGAGATGAATTATCGAATTTTCCAGGAACGCTTGCTGGTCCTCCAACTAAAAACACGTAAACAGCTATGGTGAGACATCGTAGGTACACACAACAGGAATGACCACAAGGGAGTCCTAAAAGCTCACAGACCAATTCTTAAATCAAATTTACATTCTATCTTTTTCTTTAGCTGTGTAATTCATCGATGTATTTGATGAGAGCAATAATCTACTGTAACCTATGCATAACTAGGGCTAGAAGAGGTTTCTTAGCGAGCACAAAGACTTCACAACTGTAAAGATTTATTGCGTTTTCCTTGAACACAAAAAGTACTACACCCGAGAGCATAGGCTCCAAATCTTTGATTGTACGAAAGCTCTGATCACATCTAAATTCTTCTTACCGTATTAGCCAATAGCAACTCTGGAATTTGACAAAAAACGTAACTCACCACTAAACTTAGGCCCATTCCAGCCATTGACTGCAAGGAGAATTAAGATGTGATCAGGGCTCTCGACCAATCAAAGATTTGGAACCTATGCTACACCTGAGAACGACCACAGGTGCGGTGTATTCAACCTAAAACATTTAGACATCAAAAATTCCGCAATTCTTTCGTTTTGATAAGCCAATGTTTCAATGGAAACTTCAAATCAAAGCATAGATACTCGCTCAGAAAGCAATGCTTCTGTTATGTACACCAACGCTGAAAATAGTCCTGCAAACAACCCAAATATTTATTTGTTTTCTGTCAACAAACAATTGCCATAAAACTTTCCAAAAAAATTCTGCATTTCTTGTCAACATATTCAATTTGCAAGTGAGCGTGTCATTCTGTTGCTCCCTTCTTTGTCACTAAACCAAGGCTACTAAACAGATACGATACAATAACACAGTTTGAATCTGTAAGCTCTAACGTATGTATCAAAACATCAACAGTAACAAAAGTCTTACCTTAAAATGCTTAGCGAATAGTTTTGCAGTCTTACATTGCGGAGTCTTCCAATCTTGCACTGCCCTAGTGATGATAAAAAATAAGCCTCTTTCACATTTATGCAGTTGGCATGGAATTTCTGTCTGGTAAATGAAATCAATCTGATATGTGCTACTCAATTTTTGAAAAACTTCTTTTGAACTACTGAACTGGTTCAACACTGACTGAAGGAACATATCACCAAAGTGCAATCTGAAGTCATTGATAGTAAGAAAAAGCTGTAAAGGAGCATGGTTAATGTGTGTGAGTCAGGAAACTTCAGCTCCATTTGGAGTAGGGCTAATCCCAGCTATACCAAAAAGATGGGCACCGCACACCTGGCAAAGATGCTATAGAAGGAAAGTAGCCACCTTTAAAGGGGACTGCCCCGGGCAAATTTTGTCCTGGGACATCTTCTGAACAAAAAAAGAATTTGTCCTCTACAGTACTGAAAAACTTTTGCTTCACAGATGTGGATTGTTACATTTTTGACTAGAAGCATGCATTCAAGAAACATAAAAAACTTTTTCTATGAAAATTATGACAGATTGTTACCTCAAGACATCAACAGATCTTTTAGCGGAGGCAGTAACAATCAACATTACAGGGCAGCCTTTGTCTTTATCTTTGAGGAGTGCCATATCATTTTTCCAATCTGGGATTGCTGTAAAACATTGCAACTATATCTTAAAACACTATATATAGATTTGTAAGTTATAAAAACTACTAATACTTACAATACATTTAGTTGTGCTAATAGTGTGTACTATTTGGTGCCTATTAGAAGAGGGATTGGAAAATTCGATGGGGAGGGCTGGAATGAATTTCCTAAAGTTAATAGGCAAGCTAAGTGCAACAATTAATCTGATCACTCCAACATGTTTTCAAAAAGATTAAACAAGGCACTATAATGAGTTTCTCTAATGCAGTTCTCACTCTTATCTGACCTTCAAGATAGCCTGTGAGTTGTAACAAGAAAATTCAAAAAAATTTGAAAAGCTTGCTACTAGAGGGACATCTATCTAGTACCAAAGAGCCTGAGTATTATATGAATCCAAAATCTTAATGTCACATACATAAATATATACACATATACTACAGCAAAATGATTCAAATCTTTAACAAACTAATGGAATTAAAATATTATTCTTACTTTTTTGTAAATATCCACTAAGATCAGTGAGTGACACAAAATGGGAATCAAAAGACAGAAACTGATCACCTAGTACAAAAATATGAACTGTGCTAGTTGCATTTGGAACTTGAAATCTGCAAAACTGGTGTTCATCTATTAGCTAAGCAGTTGTTTGAAAATTCACGTTTTATAACAAACAGAGGCAAATTAGGCAGTACTGTAAGTGGAGCAAGTTTTATTATAAAAGGTGTCTAAAATAACAGAAACTTTAACTTTGTTGACCATTGCATGTCTAAAACTAACTGAAATTCATACATAAAAGCAGCAATAAAAGGCTAACAAAGAGTTTTGATTTGAATAAAATGTGAAATTGCTAATAACCACATGCAATGGTATTAAGGAACAAATAAACAACGAACAGAAGTAAAACTGGGAAATTCATGAAACGAAAGATGCTTACTCTAGAGTATAGAATAATCAGTGGGTGGGAATAATTGGGGGAAGGAAAATTTTTGGAAATTAATAATTGGGGGAGTGGAAAAATGGGTGGGATTGAGAACAAAAATAACAAATTGGTGAAGTAAGTAATTCAAACAAACATGTCTATTCATATGCGATTCACTTTATACACTGTTCCTTGCACTTCTGTATCTGGGTTGTATTTGATTGCACACTGCAGCAAACTCATTCTCTGAGAACTGATTTCAGATTCTCTAAATTCAACAATAGAGCAGTTGGAATAGCAATGGTGGGGGGGGGTGGAAAATTCCCAAAAAGTTAATAATCAGGATGGGACAATTATTCAGCCCTCTAGAGTACAAGATAAGAGTCAGAATGTACCACAGATTGAAAAGAAGGCTACAAGTGAAACTTTCATGATATCTAGGACATTCATAGATAACAGAATTTTTTCCATCAATTTGATACCATTACTAAGCCATGAAGGATATACACTGACCACTTGGTTGTAAGTCTTCTAGCTCAATTTCTGAAAGCCTTCCTTTGCTTTCTTTCATAAAGAATGCCCAGAGGGTATTTTCATCTATTTTTCTGCTGATAAGATCCTCCTAGATAAAAAGTTTAAAAAATGTAAGAAATTACCTAAGGAACTATTATCAGTCTAGGCCTAACTGTTTACAATTTAATGAGCTGGCAGTAAACAGTCATCAAGTGAATAAACGGTTGGATGACTTTTGAAGCTAGGAAAGCTATTAGTGTATGGAAGCTTGAGCTTGATAGCTGGTTTTTCACTGCTCCCTGGGGCAATGTCCAAAACTAACTGATTGAAATAAAAATGGCTTGAGCAACATAGAGAGAAGCTTTTATTGATACATCTGCAAATAAAACCATACAGTTGTCTGAACTACTGATCTAAATGCTTGCTAGATATTAAAAGCCAAGTTGTGAAAAAACATTATTGCAAGAATTATGCTTACAATCAAGTTATTTACCTCACAAAAGAAACTACATATTATGCATACCTTGTTAGCCTTTGTCTTTCTTTTCTTTGATTTACTGCTCTGTTCCTGTAAATTCTTGTCTACTTCCTGTAGCAAAATAAACATTGCCAATATAAACATAATTAATTCACTATAATAAAGATGATATGCTTGATATTGTCTGATTAGAAAATGTTGACAAAGCAATAGAATAGTAAGGACAAAATTTGAAAAATAGGAGCTATCTCAAAAAATAAATTAAACAGTCCTAAAAATAAGATAAAAAACTGGTCTGAAGAAGAATACATCTGCAGGGTCTGCTGTTAACTTGTTATTTTAGTGTATAATACTTTGTATATAGTTGTTTGGCTTTTTGTATTATAAATAGTATTGTAAATACCAATTTTAATTATGGATATATGAAAATGAATATAAAAGTCTATGGAAGTCCAGACTGCAGTTGAGACTCTTTTTGTGCTACATCTTTGGCAAGAAAAAGTCTTTGTAAATACTTGCCAATTGTAATTTTGGTGAGATCTATTAGCACTTAGGCCAAGTTTACCTGAGTTTTATCAGTGCAACTGGTGAGCCATATTCTTTTAGAAAAATTTTGGGTAGAATCTGTGGCAAAAAAAAATCCCAGAATGCATACTGCATCCAAGTATCAAAGCACAGTAGAATTTATCATACATACTTTAGATGTGTCAGTCTTTCGCTTCTTGGAATTCTTTTTGTCTGAACCTGCCAAGTAAATATCCTGAAAATCACACAGTAGTTCCAGACTGGAAAGTTTCTTGTACGCCCACAATATCTTGTCTATGTACTGTATAGTATGCTTTCTAATATTAGACATGCACAATCAGTCTAGTGGTTTTATGGCTGCACATTTGAAGAGGCAAAAAGTCAAATACTTCATACTATTCCCAAAAGTTTCAAAATCTGATCAGTGCAAGAATTCTCAAATGTGCACCATGAATTCTTAAAAAGTGAAATTTTCCATGCAGTAAACAAACTTTCCAGTTGACAATGTCATTAGGTATTCAAATAACGAGGCATAATAGTAGCACTCAATCCAATGGAGAAATTGGAAATATCACAATATGAAGTTGGAGTACTGACCTATGTGTATTGTAAAACATCAGCTAAGAAATGAGTAGTATACTATACTATTACAGGGGCCGTTCCATGGGGGGCCATGGGTCATATAGTATACTATACACTTGTATAGTATATTACAGTACTCATAGTATACTATAGTGGGTATACTATTTGTCTTTCTAATCCTACAGTACTATTTGTACAAATACAAGTTTTTTTATAAGAAAAGAGTATATAAGAAAATGAGGCTCAAATGGCCAAAATTTTAAGTAAATCTAAAGATGGAATTCAAATTCGAGTAATTGCAGGTCTCCAGCCAAACCACACTCCGAAGATCCCAAAGGTGGAGTTAGCTTTCCTGTTGGCGTGGATATAGCCTAAACTATACTCTTTGGCACGCTGACGCTATAAAATACACATCTCGACGCACCGTTCTTTGCACCTCAAGTGTACGCCAACCTTCGACGTTGGCGTACACATGAGGAGCTACTGGCGTACCTCCGGAGTGAGGTTTGCACGGAATGCACCCTGGTAAACAAAGAAAGTGTAATCCATTTTAGCCAGTTTATTTGCGGAAAAGTGGAGAAAATTTAAAGAAAATCTCAGGCTCAGTTTAGGGAAAGCTCCAGAACGTCGAGGCTCAGGAAAAATGATGGTGTTCTCATAAAAAAAACGTGTGGTACTATAGGAGTAGAGCATACTAAAAATAGACCATGCCTTACAACTGAAATTCTAAAGAAATGTTCCCAGATGATCAATCAAGCTCAAGAGGAAAGCATAATGAGCAAAACAATTGAAGAGGTTGTGAATGAAGTACGGTTGCAAAAAAGGAGGTGAACCGAACCTTGATCTTCTTGAATCCACCACTGATCATCGCACAGATCGTCCGCCATTATTCAAATTTCTTAACTGGAGCATCCACACGAGGCTATTCGAACATGGCACACTCTAAGTTGACCACTGATCACATGATTTCGTATCACATCTAATTTTTGGACAAAGTAGCAGACACTACTGTGTGTGTTTTAGATTTTGCTGAAGTATGAAGCTGCTTGTTGTATTTAATAGTCTTCCTGAAATTATGTTTCTGTGGTACGATGAAGATTATTTGAAGCATCTCAAAAAGTCATTAAGCCGTGATGAGTTTTGGGGAACTTTCGATGTCGACAAGGAAGATGTAAGATTGGATGTTATAGGCCAACGTTTCTCACCGTTGATCGCTTCTCAAAAATACATGCTAGATATTGGAAACCCATATTCATCAATAACATGTGAAGATGGCAGTATTTTAGTTATTCGTCAGTTTGATGACTTGTTCTATATATCGTTATGTGGTGATGGTGAAGAATCTGAGTGGTTCCTTCAGAGAAGACTTTGCTTTTTCCGTTATCTTGTAAATGCTACGTTTGGTCCCTCTACGGATCATCTGAAGCCAGTTTTAACGCTTAAACGCCAGGAAAAGTGGCAATATCTGAAAGGAATACTGGACACCTGGCATACATTGTGTAGACAAGAGCAAATGTTTCTTGTGGAGTCTATAGAAATCTTAAGTGTGAATGCAGAACTTAGCTCGAGATGTTTGCACCTTTTAGAAGAAGTCCTTTCAAAAGCCAACAAAGAAAATACAGCTGTGCATTCATTGTTGTTTGTAAACAACAAGCTCTTAGGCCTGTATTCCAAAGCTAGTCTCCAGGAATTGAAACCATCTGATATTCTTTTGTTAATTGTTTTTGTAAAAGAGAAGTTCAAGTACTTGGATCAGTTAGTACCGTATTCTTTGAACAGAACACCTCCACAGCTTGCAAGTAGAAACCCCAGTAAAAGTACTGCCTTTGCACAGAAGGAATCAACATCACCAAAAGAAATAAACCAAGCTACTGCAGCATGTAAATCTGTTGGCTCACCATCATCAGTAACTGATTTTATGTCAGCAAATTCAACTCCAGGCATTGACCCATCATGTCATTCTGAGAAATATCACACGCCCCATGGATCACCAACATCTATATCCAGTAATGAAAGAGATGGAAGCAAACAAAGATACTACTTAGCAGAGCAAGGCAATGACCCAGATGCTAGTGCTGATAACAAAAGTGAAACTTCACCAACTAGTAGTGAAATATCTGCAGGAGCTGCTTCCAGAAATCCATCTCTAAAGGAAACCTCAGCAAATAGCAACCTTAATGTAGAAGAAGAAACTCAGAAGCACCACAGAATTCAGCTTTTCCTCAAAACTCAAGACTGCCCTTTTACACCATGTGATATAGATATGATCAAACTTGATTCAGCAACTGTACTAGTAACAATATCAGAACACAAAATGGCAAAATATGCTGTTTTGATTTATGAAATTTTGAGATTTCTTAGGATACTTCTGAAAAAGCATGGGCTTACGATATTCTCAGATAAGAATTTTACAGGAAAGCTTTTTGAGAAACTAGATGGTTGTATAAAGGTACTTGTAGAATCAATAAGTAAAAATTCAGATCTACATTATGATATCCTTTTAAATAACATCTCTATTCTTAAAGAACGATGGGAATCTGCTAAGCAGAATGGCTTACGGGGTTACATGGACTCTGAAGAAGCAGAAATGCCCTCACAGTTGTATACACCTCTTATGGAGGTAGTCAAGGGAGTTAGAGCAGTATTTGCCTTTTTGTTTATCCAGTTGAAACAGGAGTTATCTGAGAGACACATGAAAGTTATGTCATCAATTCATGACTTAGCTATAAGCCGATTTTCTGACTTCAGTAGCTATTTACAGGTCCGTGGCCAAAGGAATGTCACAATGACTGCATACTACAATGACTTTCCAGGTCTGGTCCATTTTATTTATATAAATCGTTCCACAAATCATCTTATTGCACCATCCATCAACCATCAAACAGAATCAACAGGAAATGTTCAACATGTCATCAAGCAACATGTTTGGGAGATGTGGCAATATGCTGAAAGTCATGTGAGTAAGGGATACTCATCGTTCATCATAAAAGATGGAGAATTTATATTTTCTTATTTTATATGGTTTGAAGACACAATGGGAAAATCACTTTCTGTACAGAGGAACCCAAAACCCAATTACCATAGAAATTTTACTGGGGTGATGTCATCAGACTTTTACAGTGATCTTATCAAGCATTGCTTTCCTACACTGAATGCCAGTTCAGTGCACTGTTATGAACTGTTTTGCATACATATAGGAATTGTAAATAATAAGTTTGTAACTGCATCATGTAAAAAATTGGCTGCTCTTTTGTGGGAGACCTCGGGAGAAGCAAGCTCCCCCATTGGATTATTGTGATCATGGACAGCCCCTTTACACAGTGCTCCAAGACAGAAAGATGGGAATGAAGCAGAAGCTGAGGACTATGATTGTTATATAGAACCATAATATTGCAAGATGGAGAGAAAAGAGAAGGATTTCCTGAGAGCTGTCAAATTTAATTATCAGATTATGCTTTGAATAATGAGGATTAATGAAATATTAGCTATGTATTAGTCTATTTACGATTTAGTGCAGTGAAAGATTCACCATTAAGTGATCAGGCTCCCCTTTTGAGCTTTTGTCTCTAAGAGGGACATCAAGTTCATCACTTGGTTTTAGTTTGTCAATGTTGTTCAGGAACCACATTGAAGCTCTTGGTGGGCCAAATTGTTGACATCCCTGTTTTATATGGAGAGGGGCTAACTGTTGTACAAGGCTAGCCATCACCAAGGTCTTGCCTTGCAGTTCACATCCTTACACAACTCTCTTTGTTTAAAAAAGGCAAGATAGACTAGCTGTTGTAAAAGGGTTGGCCCTTTTCATTACAAGCAGGACCTTAGATTTTTGAGCCATCTTATTGAGGCCCACAAAAATATGTGCCAGTATTTTTTGTGCTCTAGTTCCATCCTTTTGCAAATGAATGCAAAAGCTAGTACAATATTAATAGCTGTCTATGGAACATGAATCTCTTGGTGGACTATATATTGTCTCCAGATTTTCTTCACTTCCCTCCTGTTTTCTGATCAAAATTATATGTCTACTCAAGCCCTTTTGGCCATTCCCTCCCTTTTTATATTAGTAAACTGAGTAATTGAGCATTTGCTGATGCCTAGACTGAGAAGAGCATTGCAATTAAGATATACACGTTTTTTTTGTAGGAAAACTTTTATAAGAAAATGAGGCTCAAATCGTCAAAATCGTAAGAAAATCTTAAGAAAATGACGAGGCTCAATTTCCACAATATAGTGTTTGTTGTAATTATGGGCCAGATTGAGACAAATTGAATAATTCGTTTATTGGTTTTTACGATTTTATCAAAACATAACAGAACATATATATCAGACTTTCTCTGTATACCACACTATCTCTCTTACTGATCATAACCCTACAAACCCTGACTTACTCAACTCTACATGATACTAATACTATAATGATGAACCACCCAGGGGGTATTGTTCCGAAGCAAGTACGGGGGTATCTTTGCAACACACTCCCCCTGTTTGATTCACGAGTGATCAAACATCTATAACAACACACTACATAATTACTAAACGAACGATTGCATGTTTAAATGTTCATATTCATATTTATATAATGTCTACATTCTACTTTCTATATAACATCTTATCCTTACGTAAACTCTCGCCTATTGTGGCCGCATTGCGCTTAGGCCTAGCTGAATGTAGCATAATGGGCGTGTCAATCTGCTGCTGCTGCTGCTGCTCAGACGCCGCGGCATCGCTTTGCGGCGCATGCGTGCTTGCATTTTCGGCTGAGTTGATCGACTGCTTATCAGGCAAAGGATGATGGATTTGAATTTCAAGAGGAATCAAATGTTTTAAAGATCGTATTACTATTTTCTTCTTACCATCATTTGCTATTACAGACACCTTGGCTGATCTCGTAGAACCATCTGCTCCAGTAATTAATTCCTCCACCTTGCACAATTTCCAAAAGGCCCTTTTTACCTGCTCATTTCGGAGAATACACATATCGTTAATATTAATATCAGGGTTAAACATTGAATCCTTTCGTGGCCTATACTTTTCTAACAGGCTT
>WIPJ01000975.1:19502-38907 GCA_018155075.1 Cassiopea andromeda
TCTTCTGAACAATGATTGAGTTAGTAGATTGGATACCTGTTGAAAATCTTTGCACCTTGTTGGAACATGAGTGATGTAAGCATTAGAAGAATCCCCAAATAAGAAGTACTTCTGTTTGGTTGGGTAGGCCTCGTCTGCTTTGTATCTTCTCAGATCAAGAACTTTCTCGACACGAACCTAGATTTGTTACAACATAGTGATGATCATTAGGTGAATGTAGAAAGAACCGTTTGGTCATCAAACTTGGATCATCATCATCATCATCATCATAACTTACATTTAACGACACAGTGGTCGATGCAAACGTTAACACAACATTAATACACTGAGATATATGTTTTGCATAAATCAAAGAATACGTCTGAATTTGCTTGCTCAGTTACATTAGGTGGAAGGCTATTCCATAATGGTACAATAGAGTAAAAGAAAGAGTTTTTAACAACGTCAACACGAGCAAATTTAAGAGTGAGTTTTTTCGAATGGGAATTTCTTAGGCTACTGTAGGTGTTTTTTTCAAAATAGTCAGAAGGGTTTAGGGCAACTTGGTTGGAAAGCATTTTATGAACGTATTTTAATTGGAAACGGGTCCTTCTTGATTCTAAAGTATCCCAGTTCAGCTCCTTAAGCATAGCAGTAACACTAGCCGTTTGCCGATAGTCGTTTTGTACAAAGCGGGCTGCATGCCTTTGAACCATTTCCAACCTATGCTTTAATTCTTTGGTGCTAGGTGACCAAACTTCACAAGAATACTCAAGATGGGGACGAACCAATGATAAATATAATTTTTCTTTGATGTGACTCGAGCAGGATGAGAAATTTCTTTTTAGCAATCCTAAAGTTGGATGGAATTTACCGCAAAACACAAATAGCTATGTAATTCTAATTTTGTTGCAGTGAGCGCCTTTGCCTGGCGACGTACGTTAATCATAAGTTGCAGAACTGTGCTGCCCGAATTGTTACTGGTAGTAGCTTTTACACCCCTTGCAAGCTGATTATTAAAGAACTTGGCTGGAAGACCATACATCAGCTAATCAATAGTGAGACTAATACCATGGGTTATAAATCCCTCCACAAGTTAGCCCCTTAATATATGTTTAATCTGTTCGCCAGAGCATCCCAGCAAACCTCAAGGTGCTTAAGAAACACACTAACTGATTTGAGACTACCCAAGAAAAGCTCGAAAACTGGCCGAAAATGTTTCTCTTTAAGAGGTGCTAATACTTGGAATGCCCTCTCTGTTGAGCGAAAGCTGGCATCATCCCCGACTATCTTCAAAAAATGTATATAGCATATAGTCATTTTAAACCTTCATTCTTCTTTTTCTGATGCAGTATTTTTTTTTATCGTTAATATCCACTTTAGTTAATGGTTTTAGGACTGTTCTAGGTTCACTCTGTTTGATTTTAGATATGGTACGTTTATTTTTCAATGTATTTTATGGAGGGCCTCTTGAAAACCAGCACTGCTGAAGGGCCACCCTCCTAAAATAGTTGAAATGAAATGAAATGAAGTTAATCAGTTATCGGTATGGCAAAGCCAAAAATTCTTTTGGTGAGAAATATGTTCTTAGTCAGTAGCAAATCTTCGTATAAAGAACCATTGTATAAGGAGCGTACATGTAGACGACCGAAATATCTAAAGAACTTATGCTCCAAATGGAAAAAACCTAAGGATTTTTTTTCAATTTGACAAATTTTTATGAATGTCAATAATCAGTTCAGTTACAGCCAATACTCATACAGATACATTTAAGCAACTTCTTTCCTACCTTATTTTTTCTTATAATCTTGCATTCTAGCTAAATTAAAAGTAAAATTCAGAATTTTGATGTTTCCTTCTGTTTGAAGGAAGTTATTGATGTTTCCTCTTTACCACTTTTATAGCAATATATGTGTAGTGAAAATCAAAGAACTATTAAGTAACTGTTAGTTCTAGAATTTGATAAAAAGAAGTCCAAAAATATGGAGCTTTTAGAATTAGGCCTTGAACAAGGCTCCTTGTAAAAAAGTGAGTTACGAGTAGGGTGGCGCTAGGAGAGGGATAGTGGGGGCTGTAGCCCCCCGTTGGAACATGCTAGCCCCATTCACAAGGTGAAAATGATATGTTTTGGAGACTTTTGGCATTTATATCACCCTGAAAACCGTATTTTAGCCCCCTCTTCGGAAGAGTCAATCCCCCGTCGGAAAATTCCTGGCACCATCCTTGGTTCAGAGTCGTGATGAGTTTTGTGGAGCAGTAAATGAGACACATTTCAATATTAAGTGTCCTGAAAATAGTACAGAAGTAGACTGTGCTATACAGAATTTTGCTATGAAGAATTGTTGCAAAAAAGTAATGTCAAAAGCGCAAAGAAAGCAAGAAGAGCATGTTTATGGTGAAAGTAGCTTGTCCATCTAGAAGAATCATGTCGGAATAAGCGGTGGAAGAAAGACTGTCTTGAAATCTATGATAGTACTGCTATGATTCAAAGTATGAAGCACTATATGCTCATAAATTGGGTGTCTATGGTCGTCAGAGCGTAAGCAGTGCAAAAAAATTGCTAACAGACAAGTAAATGTGCTCAAAACATCTATTTGGAACACTGTGTAAAAAATTTTTGCGCATAAACTAATAAGCAGGGTGTTCTAATAAGAGCAGGGGTTTTGAAAACTTTTCAAACATTATTTAGCGGGGGGGAAGGCAATTAGGCACTTAACAGTAAGTCTTTTGGCCCTCTACATGTAGACTCCCCACAACATGGCTCTATACTTAAAACGCTAAGTGCAATATATATGTTTTTCAAACTTTGCATGAAGCAACCCATTCATTAACACCCCCATATTCAGCAAGACCACCCAGCTATGCGCTCCATCGTACAAAACTTGGTCACCTGTCTGCATGAGTTAATGACGTATCTTTTCAAATATCCGAATCTGTTAAGCAGCAAGATCTCATTGTTGTTAAACATGTCGAAAAAATTAGTAAATAGTTCAAATCAAATACGTTTTCCTTGGCATAATCAAGGCGAGAGACCTCCAGCTGGTCTTAGCAGTTCTATTGGAATATTAGCTCTGTTGCCTTGGTTCCCTACTTGACTTCAATTTTTTAACCGAGTAATTATTTGCTCTCTTTAATTAAAATATATTAAACATTTGATTGACATTCAAGTTTTCTTTGCGCACAAGATTGCCGCAAATGCAATGATGATTGTTTGTGAACTGCGTTAGAAGTTTCATTCAATACCCTGAATTCATGAAAATATTTTGCTTTGTCGAAGATTTACGCTAAACCTACAGCTAAAGATTAAATGAATAAATGGATAAAGTTAGCTTACGACAATATCTTAAATTTCCGTGAAATAGCGCAAATTTTGATAATAGATTGCCGCAGCTATATAAGATCCTTGTGCTCTGTCTATTTCACGTAGTTATCAAAAAGTAGAGCTATGATAGGTTTTGCTGGCTCTACAGTGCTTCTGGGAAGATACTTCTTCCTTCAATTAAAAGTAAGCTGCAAGTAATGACTAATAGTGGCTATTTACTGTGCCGTCCCTGGTACAGGTAGAAAAAAAGTCATCTAGCCTCCATCAAGAACAGTACGTACCACTCTCAAAAATATACGCTCTTTTTCTGTAAGAGCAAGATATTGCATAGTTAAGGGTATTTGAGATAGTAAATTTTAGTTATTATCCATCAGTTAAATATTAGCTCGTTGCGTTTAAACATATGCTTCTAGAAGCTGAAACATTTTCTGCTATGGTGCTTAATGT
Source organism: Cassiopea andromeda (assembly GCA_018155075.1). Lineage (NCBI taxonomy): Eukaryota > Metazoa > Cnidaria > Scyphozoa > Rhizostomeae > Cassiopeidae > Cassiopea > Cassiopea andromeda. Next base: position 23,251 of record WIPJ01000975.1, read on the forward strand.
ATACCTATCTCCATGACAACTTGATAGTTACTTTGATGAGAGTAACGGACTTTACATCCGGAGCTCTATACTTCACTTAATCATATAATTCATATCTACGACAAACACTTCTACGAATTCAATCATCTAGACCTAAATGTAGGCCTGCTTTTACCCTTCTTATTTACCTCACATGGTCCAATTGGTCTGAAGTATTGTGCAATTCTTGTACCAAATAATGCCATGAATTCATGCCCTTGTGTCAACAAGTCAACAAGCTTTATTGGCACCTTGAAGAGAATATACCAGAGCTTTTATATGTAATGCCTAAAAAACATTTGTCTTTTAAAAAGGATATGATAATTAACAAAGTTAAGGAAATATTCTGATTGAAGCGGCCTTTATAAACTTTGATAAAAGAGTCTTTTTGTCTCTGCTTAATGGAAGCTGAATTTCAAACGTCTAATGCTCCAATGTGCGCATCCTAACAATTGTTTGGAGTTGAAAAACTAAAAATCACTGCCAAACGATATACTGAGATCTAAAGACGGATGAATTATACATCTTGGCATGCAATTAACTGATCTTAAATGGAATACGTGTGACTTACCCGATAGTTGATGGCTAAATTGTGCTGGCTGTCCCTTGCATGCCCATCTTTTACTTTCTGGGCACAGTCAGCATTCAATATCTTGAACAGAGCCACTGCATGGTACCAATGTTGTGGCAATTTTAAAGCTGATATGTGCATTCCATACACTTCATTCATAGCGTTAACCTTGCCTGGGATAATGAAATTGTGGCCAACTCTATCATCACTCATTGCATCTGCAGATTTCTGTTGAATAATGACAAGATATAACACTTAAACTAACTTACTTCCTTCTCTGAACCCTCTAACATAATTGTTTCAAATTCACAACAGCAACCTTGACTTTGTCTCTCGATCTATTCAATCTTCTTCCTTTTCTTAACCTTTCCTTAGTCAGTACTATGCTTAAGGTCCCCAAGGCCTTTCCCTGAGATTACATACTATTAAAAAACTATAACAGGGAATATTCAGTAACGCTAGTTCTTCATCTACTGCATTGGGTCTTTGCTAGCGAGGAAAATAGTTCAGAAGTTAACTTTAACCTGTTAAAAAAATTACGCCAAGGCTAGCAAAGAAAATGAATGCAACAGATATGCTAGCAGCGTGATCCTATGGATGTATGGCTGAGGCAAAAAATGTTACCAGATGCTATAACTTCTGGCTTTTGCTTCTATCTATTAATTTATGAGGAAGCTTGTCTTAGCAGCTGATTTTCAAGTATAGAGTGAAGTCTCTGTTGCTGTTTGACGTGATAGTAGTTTGTGCTCCTACGTGCTTGTTTGAAGAAAAAGCAGTGTATGAGAAATTTTGATTAATAAAAACTAATATCTAAACACAATGTATTGTGTGATATGTAGCCTAATATGCTTCTGAAACTTTTACATATTTTTGAATAACACATACTATATTAAAAATATAGCCTAGATATCTATCAAGAATACTGCCGTCATAAATTGCTCAAATTAAACTTTTGCTAACTATTTCCGATTAGTTGTTTAATGCCAATCAACGCTTCCTTCAGAAAGATTACTGCAAATGTTGATTTTTGTTGTCCCTTTTGTTAAATATTAATGTGAAAGGCTTGGCTGTAGACTTTCCTAATTATTTCTTCTATGTTTTTGATTCTAGCTATCAGCCAGGACAAAATTGTTAGACAAGCACTGCTTTTTAACTATTTTCCTATTTGCATAGCTCTTTTTCTTCACATCCATTGCCGTTAGTTTTCATTGTTAGGTCGCAATGAAAGAAAACGATTCAGACTCTTTATAGCTTGTCCACCAACCCGAAGCATTGAAACACTCATAGCAAACAAGAAATGTTTTCCTTGTTACCAAACAATATAATTTGAGCGAATCCTGAAAAATTGTTCGTACTATAGTTAATTCATTACAAATATAACACAATACATCCATCACTATCGACAACAATTACAACAAAACCTGCCTTGGGACATTCAAAAGACTTGTAGCAGCGACTGTTGTAGCGAAGCAGATTGTCAGGACAAACGCATCGTTTGACTTTGATGCAATTTTCGGGTTCAGATGTTGAGCCTGCAGGATCTTCACAAGTTTTCCCTTTCCAGCTTTGGCATTTGTTAGCTTCAACAAGGTCTCCTTCACAGTCCTGACTGGCAGATACTACAATGTATAATAATTAGATAGTCTTTGTCCATGCAGCGAAGTAGTTTGGGACATTCCATCTATACACTGAACTGATTAATTCAGCTTTGGAGGATTAGATGGACGCGTCAGAAATTTTCGTTTTCAAAATTGGCATAAACGATGACATCACTGTTGAAGGTGGGGTTAGAAATTTTTTGGCTCCTGATATAGAAGACTATTAATGGAAGTAGTATGAGAATTATAGCCTAAGATTTAGCCGGGGGGGCACCAGAGGAGGCTTGGGGGCTATAGCTCCCGTTGGAAGGTGAAAAACTACTTTTTCGAAGATTTTTGGCAGTTTTGGTACCCTGAAAACAGTATTTTAGCCCCCCTCATTGGAAGATTCAGCCCCCGTCAGAAAAATCCTGACGCCACCCCTGGATTTAGCTGCCATTTTACTCTATCTAGCAATGGATTCCAGGTGAATCTAGAAGAAACAAAAGTTTAGCAATCACGCAGAGTTGAAAGCCATCACTCATTGAGCTGTAAAGTCTCCGTGTATGCGTACCGACAGGTGAGCCAAACATCCTCAAAAACCATGGTCAATAACGTGAAACTGGAGTTACAACCTTATTGAGCTATTATAAACATGGATTTAGAGAAGGAATCTGTCTCTAATGTACACTGATTGATATTCGTGTGGTTCATTAACTAAGTAAAACAGACAACATTGAAGAACTATATAGCTTTATTTACAAGCATAATGAGAAGACGTGCATAATGCATCAGTGTTGGCAGATGATTTTCCACCTTCCCGCACAAATCCAAGTTAAAACCACCCCAAAATCCACCTGCAATCACGCAAAAACAGCCCAAAACCCGCACAAAATAGTACTTGTGCAAGTTCTGTGAATCAACATCATTCTGGGGCTTAGGGTTGCATTTATGAGCAGCGTCGTTCAGAAAACGAAGCTACTTTTTTACTCAAAATTTTACAGAAAACTCAGAATCCTAAAACCAGCCCAAAAACCGCACACCCGCCCAAAGGTAAAAACCAGGCATTCAGCCCAACTGGGCGGGAAACCACCTATCTGCATGCAGATTTTTTGAGGATTCTTTTAGACTACTCTTGTATTTTCAACCGTGTGTAATAAATTGTAATTATTCTGAAGGCAACAATGCAATATCAATAATGCCTCTTTACACTGTAGTAAGAAAAGCAAGAATACTGTGATAGCTCTCAAAGAGGAATGTTTTAGTAAATTTAGTTACGAAAGACCAAGCCGCTGCTTGCTACATCTAGTGGAAAGCATACTTTGGCACCAAATGATAGTAGTCCATCCAATTCTTTGTTAACGTATGAAGAACATAGCTACTTATACACTGCTATACAGCTGCAGCAAAAGAGCAATTACAGGTCATATTTTAGCAAGAGTTTCCCTATTTTTAAAGATCTTGGGGAATACAGGGGTTTTCATTGCGTGTCCTCAATAAGTTGTAAGGCCTAGCATTATTTTGACTATATTTCATGTATTTACTGAAAATAACTCACCAAAAGAACACGCTACAATCAATAAGGAAAGCGCCAAAGTTCTTGAAACCTCCATTCTAGCAAGGTACGTGCAAATGAACTGTCTACAACCTGGCTCACCAGTCAATGTTTACTGTAGAAGACAGTGATAAAAGACAGCCAATGAGAATCTCAGGATCTTTGGCGAATCAAATAAACCTGAGCTTTTTGTCAGAAAATTGTAATCGTCTCTAGGCAGCTACGTTTCTATGGTAGCCATTGCTATAAGCAGCAAGTAGGGAGGATCATTATTATAGATGATCACGCATTGAGTAGAAATGATGGAGTACCAAGTCATTATTTGCTTTTAGCAGCTTATACCTCAACGTACTGTTTTGCTATTCCGAGTTGAAATTGTGATTAAAGAACCACTATTGTTAACTTCAATGGCTGGGAATTGCAACATCGACAAAAAATAGAAGGTTTAATCAAGTACTATATTATGACTTTCCAAACCATGTTATCTTATATCTCCAGACGAAAATGCCCAACCTGTTGTCACAAGACGCTCACCTTAGCACTTAGTTATAGAAATAAAGAGCATTGAAAACAAGTTAGATAACGCTGAGCTTATTGATCTATGCAAAAGGCTGGTCACAGGATTAATCGAAAGGATAAAGTTGTGAGATCGAGGACTAATTTTTGTATTATTGCTAAAACTAGTGTCAAGACATGTTTTTTTGTCATTTCATATATACGAATCCAATTACAAACACTGATTTGGAAACGTAATGCGAGTATTGTGATCATTCATTTCATCTTACAAAGAGCCGTGGAAGGTACATCTTCAAAAGTTAATCAAATCCTATAATGCCGGCCTTCACAGTACATGTGAGACATTGAACTTTTCCCTTGCAGGTCCACCGCTGAAACCATGATAACGCCAAACCCGAATGAGGAATCTTCGTACGGAATGAATAAGGAAGACCAATCTGAAAAATTTATCAGATCCGGGGGTTCGCAAATGAGAAGAACTGTTCTTCACATTAAAGCCAAAAAGTCTAATGTAGAATTATTTAAACAAGAAATGCATTTAAACAATAAAACAGTTTCATTCTTAAACGTATTGCAGAGGTTGGAGAATTCGTAGAAAGAGACCCATCTGTCTTACGCAAAACATAGATGTAAATAAGATCACAATTCAATAAACAGGACATTCAAACATTATGTGAAAAGGAATAAAGTGTTAAATAGAGAACGATAAGTGGCTAAGAGTTGAAATGTAAGATATTGAGCTGGAAAAATGCTGTTCTGAAACGTTATTACAGACAGGGGTGGATTCAGAGCTGGACTTCTTTGGAGGAGGGCATCTGATCAGTGACGTAGCGTCAGGGTATTCAAGGTATTCACTGAATACCCTACAAGTTTCAGAAAAAATAAATATCTGCACTGTTTATGGTTCTTGAAATGCAAATGTGTTTGCCTTTCAACCTTTTAGCCCTCCTAAACTTCAATATAGTGAATGCTGAGGCTGCGAGGCTTGAAGAGAGAAAGAAGAACTTCATGTAAAACTTAAACAGTTACGAATACGTAGTGAATACCCTGGACGGTATTCAGCCAATCAAAATGTTCCATTTCAAACAATAAATTCTTCATTAATTGGCGAAAACAATGACAGTGGACGCAGAAAATCCTTCAGTGTCCAGCCTCGGTTAGTGATCAACAGTCGCTCGCAGCCGTAGTCTCACTTCCAAATTTATAAAAGCGATCATGTCTGCTGTTGCAAAAGGATATAAAAGTATTTATGGAAGAGTTAAAAGAGAGTTCCGTTGTTATGTATTTTTCAGTAAACAATCTATAATTGCACCTTATTCATTAACCTCTCAGGCCTAAGGCGCCTTAGGCTAGTTTATTCACCGTATGAATCTCTCGCCTTGGTTAGGAAGAGCACTATAATGTGCATTTTTGCTTAAGTGGTGAATGCTAATAGATTTCAAACAGCTCCCTCGAGTTATCAAATTCATTAGTATTCTAAAGTTCGAAAAATTTGCCTACTGTTTAGTTCACCACTTAATCATTTTCTACCACTTCCACTGTGATGTGTACTTCCTGTTATCCGATAAAAAAAACCTTCAATACGGAATGTTTACTAAACAACCTCTTTTGCCATATTCATGCTCAAGCTCAAGGAGCCACACCCAGCCACACCCAAAAACTTCTAGAAATTTATGATAGACTACCTAGTCGAAGAGGTCATGCTACGCCACTGCATCTGATTCATTTTAATATCTTTTTCATGTAAGAAGTTTCTTAACGCTATTGTTTGCTATAGGAAATATTGCCGTTTTGGGAGGTTATGGCCCCCGGCCCTTCTTGGATTCCCTCCTAATTGCAGAACATTTTCAGCTATTTTGGCTAATCCAATAGTGCTGCATTTGAGCTAAGCTGAATTTCGAGCGATTATAATTATTGATGGTATGAGAAGAATCAAAGTAAAATCGAGATTTTCCCTGGCTCTTTCAAGCCTGAAGTAGACATATGACTTTCAAAAATTCAAAGCATATTTCTCTCTTTACAAGGATTGTCTAAAACTGTACATATTGTTTTAAAGATGATAGCTAAAAGGAAGACATGTTTCATATCTCCTCTGCTTTCTGCAATCTCTCTTCTGCTTCGATTCATAGAAATGCCATTTCATTGTCTACAACTCAAACACATGGCACACAATGTGATTGACATACTACACCAGCAGAAGCTTTTATAACAAATGCCGCTTACACTTGTATCTCGCCACCCGCATAACAACCAAAATGCCCGCGAGTCTCGCGCTGCTTCTGCTAAATGATCAACTGAACAGATTCTTTTTATCTCAAGAAGTTTAGTGTAAACAATAAAGACAAAGGTTACTTAGTAACATGCATTGAAAGATTTTAAGGAACTACGCAGATTGCATTCAATAAGGTAAGTGGAATTCAATTCTAGAAAAATTTTTAGGTTGATGCTCTGGTTATAGGCCGTTTGCTTTGCTGCATGTTGCTTAAGATCAAAGATAACTTTACTTAAACCTATGCACTAAGACCGTTAAGTGTGAAAATGTCTCTACTCTTTCTTAGTGAAAAAGCTCTCTTTAAACTTCTCCTTATAAACAAAAATTTATAACACTTGTTTATATTAGAGAACGAGCAGCCAAAGATTATATATTTGTTTTAGGATAATGATCATTACTGAGCAAGCAATTTCAGAACAGCTGCAAAACATTCATGGCGAAAACGCTTTTTCCTGAAAAATCTGCTAAAGTTAATTCATAGTGACTGGTGAACAGTACTTTATCTGAAAATTAGCTCCAGACTTCATGCAGTTACTCTATTTTTCACAAGATAGTTGTTTTCTTTTGCAAAAATTTTTTTCAACTGTGTGCCTTATTTATAACCTCCTGCATATACTTTTGTTTAATTTCTCTCTATCCTTAGTGATCTCGATTTTACAGCTTTGACGTTTTCATTTTCATTTCATTTTCATTTCACATATTTAAGGAGGGCGGCCTTTCAGTAGTAACTGATTTTCAAGGGGCCCTCCGTCTATACTATACTTACACATCTACCACAAAAAAGTAATAATTACAAAATATGAAACCTAATTACAATGTCTAAAAAGTCTAATTACAAATCTTAAAATAACAAAATATGCAATTTAAAACGGTTGTGATAATCTGTAAATACACTGACGCAGGCTAAATTAGGCACTTAAAGGCTTTAATTGAAGTAGTTTGTTTGGCCTTAGTTGAAAGGCCATTCCAACATTTTGTTGTATTTGTTCCAACATTCCATTCAAACGTTGTCATGCGATATTGCTTTGATGTCTTTTTGCAATAAGTCCTGAGTTACTTTTTTGTTTCCCGAAGCATTAAACAGGGATATCGCATGGTGATGTTGCCCCATTGGCTACTGTATGGCATCCTCACTCCATTGCTGCTGATGCACAAAACCTTTGGTCGTCACTGGATCCCCAAGTCACATGATGTTGTTCACGGAGTAAGAATCGGACATATAGACTTTATCAAAAATCAGCCACTTAGTCAAAGCCTTCGCTTTCAGGTGCACTACGACACTAGTGTAAACATCTTGTCATACGAGAAACAAAAACTCGTAAAGCAGCGTCTTATCCCTGCTGCAGTTGATTACTTTCACCATGCATACTCCGTCAGATCAACAAATGAGCAAATCAAGCTGCAATGGATGTGTAAAGACAATTCTTATTTTCTTAAGGATATACATGGAAAAGACAGTGGTGACGTGCAGTACTGTAAAGGAAAGTGCCTACCAACCACTTGCGGGCCTGTTAAAGTGCCAGTATCATTCTTGGACCACTGTCGAGTGTGCAATGATCAAGGTGTTGATTGCAGAACTATAAGCAAAAATATTCAGCAAAAGCAAGGTAGGAACTCGGATTTCATTCTGTTTGTTTCTGCAATTCCAACACAACATTGTCACGAATCCAACATTGTTGCATACGCATCTTACTGTCAGCAAGAAAATGCATTAAACCGGCCTGTTGCTGGATTTGCTAATCTTTGCCCGGATAAGCTGGAAACTGATGCACAAAACTTTGAAAACCTTTTAGCAACTGTGAAGCATGAAATATACCACGCACTGGGTTTCAGCGTTGGCCTATTTGGCTTTTACAGAAACGCTGATGGGAGACCACTAGTGAAGCGAGATAAGCATGGCTTACCACCTTATGACAATGTTACCAAATTATACAAATGGAATGAAAAAATACTAAAGATGGTCGTCCGAAATAAATGGAGTGTTTCTGGTGGACACGAAGAGCACCAGGTTCAAATGATTGTGACGCCGAATGTGCAAAGGGAGGTACGGAGCCACTTCAAATGTCCCGATCTAGAGGGTGCTGAGCTGGAAAACCAAGGAGGAGAGGGAACAGCACTGACTCACTGGGAGAAGCGAGTATTTGAAAACGAAGCCATGACAGGAACATACACACAGCATCCAGTATTTTCAAGAATAACTTTGGCACTAATGGAAGACACGGGATGGTACAAAGCCAACTATAGCATGGCTGAGGTGCTTGACTGGGGAAGAGGTCTTGGCTGCAAATTTGTAAAGAACAACTGCAGGGCGTGGATTGCCGATCGACTAAGTAAGAAACTGACGACAGCTCCTTTCTGTGCCACGTTGAAACAGTCTCCATTGCATATGAAATGTACGCATACAAAGTTGTCTCTTGCTTTATGTAATCTTGTCAAGTACACCAGTGACCTTCCTAGAGAGTTTCGATACTTTGATCGTCTTGGAAAAGCAACGGTTAAGGACATATCAACTTACGGTGGAGCGGTAGAACTGGCTGATTTCTGTCCGTTTTATCAAAAATTCACGCTAACAGACGAGAGCGGTAGAAAGAGAGGCACAACATGTACTCTACACGAAAATGCACCAAAAGGAGACAAAAATTATGCTCTTGAAGCATATAGCAAAGGATCAAAATGTGTTCAGCATGGAAGACACTGGACTGCGCGGAAGGGTCTATTGACGCGTACTATGCTTGACTGGGGAAGCGGCTGCTATAAATACAAGTGTAGTGAGAATGGCCTAACTCTTATGGTTTCAGGCAAAGAGTACCACTGCAGTCATGAAGGAAAGCGTCTTGAGATTCGTGGATTAATGAGTAATTGGAAAGTTAATGGCTCACTTATCTGTCCAGCTTGTGAAGAATTCTGCCAAAATGAAGAACACTGCAAAGGTCAACAGAAATTCATTACGTTGGAGGAGGAAGAACCTACCGAACTAGATGAAAAAGAGACAATGTTATCAATTGAGAATGGCAGTTATAGCCAGATGCAATGTAACTGCTTTTATGTCTTCATTCCCGTATTTGCTGCAGCCATGCTTACAGTTCTGTAAGACATTTCAATTAATAGCAGCATGTCATTTTAGCAACTGTCCCTAGATATGAAAGGTGATGAACTGCAATTTCAATATATACGAAGATTACGTTTTACCCGAACTTCTTAAATTTTCTCGAAATTGAGGCTGAGATTTTCTCAATATTTTCGTAACTTTCTCTGGAATAAACAGGCGAAGTACTTCTTTGTTCATCTTGCAATCTCAAATATGTGTCGGTAACATCTCGACTTTACGAATGAGGTAATATAGAGTTTTGGTAACAATAAACTGAGCTTTGTAACTTAAGCTTTGTGACTTTTTTATGAATTTTTCACGATTTTGGCCCTTTAGACTCATTGTTATAACCATTTTTCTTTTATAAAAAATCGTGTAGCGGCTTATTTTGTGGGCAGAGTGATTTAGAAACCTTAGTGCAATAAAATTGTAGTTTTATTTGACTTCAATTTACGCTTGACTTCAAAACTTCAATTGGGATTTTGAGTGAATTTGGCAGACAGTGGTTATGCAAATGTGTTGTTATTGTTGTAATCACCGTCTGGAGTCAACATGTGACGATAAGATGGTAGCTGCGTAGGAGAGTTTCAAAACAAAGAGGGCGCATGTTGCACTCGTGCACATCGCAGCTGGAGGAACGATTATTTATTGATATTTCAAAATGGTACAGAGGAAAGAAAGCTTACAGTTATACTAAGCAGAACGTAGTTGGTAAGAACTTTCATTCCATTTAGGGTTGGATTATGATTGGTTTCTTAGCAAGCTATCGAGCAGTGAGGTACTGTTTTAGGTTTTCAATGACCAAGAACTAGCTTTGCTCTGATAAAGTTTTTTGTGAAAAATAAGCTCAAACTCAAAATATTTTTTCAGCAAAAAAGTAGTTACTTACAATATGCTTTTATCAGCGAGAAAAGTTGTTAATTATAAGCTGATGGACACTTGGAAAGAACGTAGGGCAAGCTATCGAGTCATGTGTCCAGATTGATGTTATTTGACATTTTAAGTTTGAATAACAACAACAGTAAAAAATAAAGTAAGAAGTAAGAAAAAAGCTCCTAAAGTAGGGAAAGAAAGTGCCGTCTGTAGAAATATGACCTTTTGTCTGATTTCGACATCTTATAATAGGCAGTTTGATAATTGTTTTAGCTTTATGGTGTAATTAGCGGCTTGGTATGAAAATAGACGCAGCACCAGGAGGTACAAGTATTTCATGCAAACGCACACGTTTTTTCTTCTCAAGAAAAAAGTTTATTAGAAAATGAAGCTCAAATGGTCAAAATCTTAAGAAAATCGTAAGAAAATCACGAGGCTCAATTTCCAAACTTTAATGTTTTTATTGGCCAAAAATAGATATTTCGTCATTATTGCATTCAAAATGTTAAAGATGGAATTCAAATTCAAGTATACAATATTAATAACGAAAACGTAAGCCATTTTAGCTAGTTTATTTCAGCAAAAGATAAGAAACATTTAAGAAAACCTCAGGTCAATTTTGGGAAAAGTTACGAAAATTGAGGCTCAGGCAAAAATACGGTTTTCTTATAAAAAAAGAATGCATATTGTTTTAACATTAGGAGAATCATGATTCAGACTCATCTGCTCATTAGATTTAGTCTAGTATGATTTTCTACATTGTGTATTTGGTAGCCATTTTGTTTTTTCGATGGAAGCTGGAAGCAGTCAACTCTCATTTCAGAATTGCAGGGAATCATTGGGCATTAGGATGTCAAGTTGTGGCAGAAACAGTAAAGGAATAGAGCCAGCAATTGGTCAAAATGATAGCAACGATGAAATTATAATCAAAGTTGAGCCATTAGGTAAAGTTTCTTGATCCCATGAATATAAACATATTTTTAGGTGGTACACATTTTGTTTAAAGAAAGCAGTTTATAAGAAGATAGTACTCAGCTTCTCAAAAGCTTAAGAAAGTTCAGTACTGGATTTTTGAGACTTAGAAAAGTTTTCTAGTGCTTATGTATTTAGAATTCAAGTTATCTGTTTACAAAATGCTATGGGTGTTATATTGGTCAGTTTAACTGCTATTTACTAAGATTTGTTATCATTTCAAGTGTGCATGGAGCCTTTTCACTTTCAAGTAATGTACATGAGCAACACATTGGCACTTTAAAATGTGTACTAAGAAAGTCTTAAGAGAGTTTTGATACTGGAATCATGAAAAGGTTAAAAAAAGTTTCAGTACTGGGACAAAAAAGTTTCTTATAAAAATGTGTTTTTGAGCACCGATTGTTGGCACTTAGTTGATAAATAATGCTCCCTTGGCATTTCTTGTGAAGGTATTTCTGGCAGAACCCCCCCCATGTCACTTCCACATTTCCTACCCAAACTTCCAATTGTTTTAAAAAATTCATCTGAGTTTTAGTGGTAAGAAATGTTTTCATTGTTAAACATCTGGTCATAAGTAGCTTGAAGTCTCATAAACTACTTGTTAGCTGAGTAAGAAAGCACTTGGCATTGTGTTTCAGCTCTATATAAAATAGGTGACATGAAAATTCAATGCAATTGAAGTTTGCCTCTGTTATCTGAAATGGTGGCACCTGACATAGCTGTATGCTAGTAATGCCCTGTGCTTGGTCTATTTATTTAGACTATGCAGAAAGAGGAGAGCCTTGTTCATCAACTTCACCTGAAGCCAGCCTAGCCATTACAACTGGTTATGCACAGCCATATCATGTAAGTCACATTTTGAAAAAGGTCAAGCATAGCTACATACTGTAAAGTAAGATTCTTGCTTTTCTCTGTTTGGGGCTTTAGAAAGTATTTTTGTTGTCCTTATGTTTCATTTGGTATATGTTTATAGTTAAAAGTGTTCTTTTTTACTTCTTAATTAGTTTTTATTTACACAGCAGCTTAAGCCTAGAAATTGGAAGAAGTGTACCCAGAAGGGCACTAGCTGCTATTGAAATTTGTATTTTTTTAATTTGTATTTAAGCTGATTTCTCATTTTAAAGTATCCACCATTTCAATTTCTGTTTGGATGCAATAGACAGTTTTACCTGCTTGCACTTGACAAAAGTGCTATGAGGAAATTGCCCAGCTTAAATATATTCTTCTTCAAATAAACTTTTCTCATGAGAAATATGAAATCTCCATGCCAAGTAAGCACTATTGAACAACAGAAATTTGCTGCACTAATCATTTTAGTCTTATGCTTTGGGAATCTTTTTCATGGCTTAATCACTATAAAGGCTTATGCTGATTAGCATTTTGCCTATAATGAGTGCCTTACTCTTGACAGATGCCATTTACAACATAATTAAAAGCAGACTTCTACTGAGTCCAGGAGAATTGAAGGTAATCACAAAATTACTTTTGACTGATCTCTAATTGGTTTTAATGACTGCTTTGATGAAATTTTCAGCAACTACCATATCCGTCAATGGCAACTGCACAGATGAGAAGATATCCTGACCATAGCCAGAAACAGCATTTTGATCAGGTGTGCTTTGACCAGTCAAAGAATCTCCAAGTTGCCTTTGATAACTTTAAGAATCAGGTTGGTATGAACATTAGGGAAAATACTGCTTCTCTCAAATGTTGTGTGTGAGCATGGTTTGAAATATATTGAAGCAATGATAGAAAGGGCTGGAGGTTGGCTTGTTGGATGGGGAATGCCTGCCATAGGAAGTGCTTATTCTGAGTTGTGTTGTCAGTGAAGAAAAGTGGTCAGTTCCTTTCTTTGTCAGCTTTGATCCCCTGAGTGGTGCTATCAGGCCAAGTGCATAACTGGAGGACATGCCCTTGGGGGGCAAAATCTGCCTGCACAAGCACTTTGGGGGGAGAAAAGCCATATTTTCCTTTGTAAATCTCCAGGTTAGTAATTCTTTTGAGGGGGCAAAACTACACAATATTTTTTAATTGGGGAGCATTGCCTCCCATGCACCCTGCAGGTATGTACCTATATTGGGTTCCCATTTACCAGGGGTGATGCTATGGGAGGGTTGTGAGGGATATAGCCCCCTTTCAAAGCATGCTAGCCTTGTCTATCACTAATTGGCAGATAATGAGTCAGTATCCAGATACTAGTGTAGCTTGAATTTGCAACCTTCTGCACATTGAGTTGTTATAAACCCTGTCATATTCACTGCAAAGTGAATGTATGTTTAAGTTGAAGAGTTTCTGGATGATGGCTTTGCTGAAAATTTCCAGTATATATTCTGCACAGTTCAGATAATTTTTAGTGCTGGTCAGTGTTCAACACAAAATCTGTTGAAAATTATATATTTTTGCTTTATCATTGGTCTCTAACGCCAAATAGATGGTAAAAACAACCACAGGAAAATGTTTACTTTGAGCCACCCCTCCCCTTTACGTTTTCATTGAGATATTTTCCCACATGATGGGGAGAACATGATAGCTATCGCAACACCTATATATCGCATTTGACTCTGGTTTAGAAAGGCAAACAAGCTTTTTATTGTATACTTGGACTAGTTGAAGCCTTTAACCTGCAATAAACAGTATGCTGATGAGACCTGAATGATGAACACCACCATTTCACAGCCAGGTGGCGTATTTCAGCTCACAGATGTTTTAGCTGGTACCAGATTTTGTACTTGCACACAACTGGTTGCATGAAATACACTTTTAGGCTGTATTCTTGTGTTGAATTCATCTCTAAAAACCACAGTACTAACTTGTAGTACTAAGCATCAGGATCACCAGTTTAAGAATTCGGTTCTCAAATGAAAGGAAACCACTTTCGGAAGGTTTGTGCTTGCCTTGTATTCTGCTCTCATAATGCGATGTGCTTTTTGCTGTTGCTGTTCCACACCTTCTTCACTAATATACTTTCATTTGTGCTTAGTGATTATAGTTGAAGTTAACAGGTGTGAAAAAGTTTTATTTGGCGTTTGATCACCATGAATTAAGCTTCTTCTTATTTTGAAACCTATTTCTAGAGGGAAGGTTGCCACTTTTCTGATTATAGCAGTTAGCGAGCATAGTGTAATTCTTCGTAAATGTTTCATAATTTGCGTCTAAAGTAGTACTGCACAGTTTTCAATATGCTGAAGCTGCCATTATCGCTAATTTCCTAAAACATAGTGAATGCCAGGCAGGGGATCTATCAACTAATGGGAGCATCGCTCACTAAGCAACACCATTTCACCACTATTTAGCTCATGATTTGCTACATACAAGTGTCCTTTCGTTCACTTTTATATGAAAACCAGCTTTGTATGTCTCCGGTTGCTGTCAATTAATTTGTTACTTTTTCCTACTGTTGTGGTTCAATATCTTTTTAGTCTTTCCTGGAAATTGCTATTTTGAAGATATGACAGCCCTTGTGACATTTCTCATTTTGCGACGCCCCTGTACGTCAATTTCTAACATTGAAAGAGCGAGAGAGAGAGAGAAAGAGAGAGATAGATGCTATTAAATTATTAGCTAGCACAGCATATGAGATAGGTCACATGTCAAAAGAGAACTAGTCCTAGATCGAATTGCTGATGGTACAGAGAGTTTGATAACACACTTTGTGATACAAAATAGAAAATGGGCAGGGTGCAAAATAGAAAATTGATAAGATGCAAAATAGAGAATTGATAGGATATCACTTCACTATGAAATTAATTTCATTACTTGTCTTCTTTAAATTTAAAGAATATCTCTGTAACAAAGGAAAGCATGTTGCTTTGTAGATTCTTGGGTCGATAAAGTTGGAATTCCCAAATGCTACTGATGAAGAGGCATATCATATTGCATCGAAGAGGTGGAATATGCTTAGCGAAGAACAGAAGCGGGTATGATATTTGCAATTCATCTGACTGCTCTCTACTTGTAATATTTATCGAACACTACGCTCATACTGTACACAATTGTTGTGGGTCACTTACGTTCACGCTGTACCGGCACAATTTTAGATCCTTACAGGTCTTTTTCTAGCCGATGGAACCATAGGCCAGATAGCAGATGAAAAAGTATTTTGGATCGCTTGTACTAGTGTGAGTGTGGGGTATATCCTTAAAACTGTTGAACCGGGTTAAATGTGATCCGGTATGGCGTAAACGTAGGCTACGCCCATTTGCATTGTTGGAGACA
>WIPJ01000975.1:41407-56738 GCA_018155075.1 Cassiopea andromeda
CCTATTCGAACCAGTCTTGAAACACTAGCTCAGGATGCACGTGACAGACGCAGACAATCGCACGAGCAGCAGTCGCGTTTTGATAGTATATCTCGTTTTGATGCTCCAAGGTTTCATCCAGGAGTAGTAAGAGGTACTGATTTATCCCGCCCATTTCATGGTGTAACAACACCACCATGTTCTGTTTCATTTCCTGCTACTCGATCGGTGGGACCTATGTGGAATATAAACAATGTCAAAAGTTTGCGTCCTGTTGAACGGAATCACTCTTTAAAGCAAGGTAACTCACATTCAATTTTTTCGTTTGAGAGCCATCATTTTCCAACTTTTTTTATAGTCTAAATCCTATTGACATCCAAAGGCCATTTAAACTCAATAGATATGAAATAAGACAGAAATTTAATATAGAGAGGATATCAATTGCCATTGACTGGCGTGTTCTTATCAGAGTTTTTGCTTTCAAGTGATGCCTCTAAATTTTTGTGGATGGGGAAGCGACATAAATTTGAATATTAATGCCAGGTCTTCATTATTTCGTGAAGTAGTGACATTGTTCAATCCTAGATGCGTTTGTCTTCCTTCTTGAGTAGTGTGTCATCTGATGATCTTGCGATTGTGCCAATTACATCTTAATGTAGTTTGGAACAAAGGTGTCATAAGTTGTTTGTCCCCCATTGTTAATTTCTTGAGTCTCCTAATTGTAGTTGAATAGAGCTGTGCTTTTTCCTGCAGATCCAGAGTGCAGTGTAGAAAATGCTTTCCAATGGAATGAGTACATAAGACGTACTGGATCTACCGTTGCACCACTTTCGTGTTTCAGGAAGGTGAGGTTTCCTCCTTACGAAATGTTTCTAAATCTGTTAAGTAGGTAGAAAATGGTAATTTGAAGAAACTTAAAGTTCTCTGTTCTTTACTTTACACCCAGCATACCTTGATAGTGTACTAATTTGTTCTTTAATCTGTTGGCATTAATTCACTTGTTAGCTATATTTTTATTTGTTTGCCAACAATGAAGAAACTGTAAAACAAAGAAGTAGAATGAAAGAAAAAAATTCCTTTGCTCGTACATGAATCACTCAGTGAGTAAGATTTCGTAAAGTCGTTCAAGTTCTTGCATATCCATCAAAACTCAAATACAGATTATGATTTACGTCCTTTGCTATCACCTTTGAAGTTCATATTTCTACAGAGCTATATAGTAAGTTATATGGGAGACAAAGTTATCTAATTGGAGAAAGCTGCCTGGGTTACATTTATTAGATGTATTGTTTGTTATAGATCTTTCACCTTTTGAGCCTCCACATTATCTCATTTCAGAGTCGAGTCTCTTTTTCTAACCTTTTTCAACCTGAGATGAAGTTAGAGCTGAAGCACCCAGCGGACAAATTAAGCTATTGCATAGCAACTGTAGTGGACGTATGTGGGCCTCGTTTGCATTTACGTCTTGATGGATGTTCAAATCGTGATGACGTATGGCTCCTTTGTGATTCTTCTGATATTCATCCAATTGGCTGGTGTAAAGAAAAGGGATTGAATCTAAAGGAGCCAGAAGGTTAGCTCAGTATCTTTCTCATACTCAACAGTTCTCTGAAGAGATTCTCCATTCGACTATGCTAGCCAATGTTGTTATGATCAGCGTCGTCAGCAGCATTACCATATTTGGTCATTACGACTGCTTATTGCTGTCCTGCCTATCTGGTTTCCTAGTAACAACATGTCAGCAGAGTTCTTCACTCTTAATGTTCATTCCTTTCATGAAGCTTCATATACCTACTCTTCTTTGATTTGCTCAGTTCTTTACCACACGCATCACATTTGAAGGTGTCACACCCCAATCTTGTCCACCCTGCAATACTCCATCTTCAGATCATTTGTTAACGTACATTCCCAACATCATCATCATCATCATCATCATCATCATCATCATCATCTTGTTCCCATTTCGCCCCCCAAAAGGGCCTAGGACTGACCCTGGGGTCAATATGTCACCTGTGTGTTGTTTAAATGGGTGACCGAGTCGGCTACACTCAATCCACTCTGTTATCCCCAACTGTTACTAGGTAGAGCTGTAGCGTGATCCATTGAGCCTGTCTTTCACTGAAAGGGCCCGGTTGGACAGTTTGCCTAGCCATCATCACCAATCATCATCATCCTCATCATCCTTATTATCATCACCACCATCAGCATTAAAATAATCGCCACTATCATTATCTCCTTTTTCTTCTTTTCACCTCTTAATGCTATGAAATTAACTAAGGTCAACCATAGCGTAGGAGCAAGTATTATTTTAATTTTGGCATCTGGCCATGTTTGCGACTGTAACAATTTTGCTACATTTGTGTTTCTGTTTTCTCTTTGTTCTTCATCAGCAACTTTCATCAACACGAACAGCTGATCCAAGAACCTGACGAATAGCGTTTTATTTTTATTGTGCATAGGATTCCCAATTGACGGAGAAAGTTATATCGAGTTTGTACAAAAGACTTTGAAAAGTACTGATAAATTTGCTCCAATAAGTGCCTTTGGTGAGGTAGGCCAACTTTTTGATTGCATGTTTGTCATGTTTTATTCTTTAACTTCTTCTGACAAGTGTATTTACCATTTCCCAGGGTTTCCAGCAGTTAGCTCCATGTTTTCAATAGAATTACCTCTTTGTGCTTGTCACAAACTAGATTTGCTTACTAGATAGTTTAAAAAGAAAAAACGCTGGGCAGACACACAAAAATACTACTATCTCAACGATCCCAGCACGCACACACGTCTAGAAAAACGTCTACTCATCTCCCAGCACGCCTGCTATTTCTTGGCCTCTGTGCTGGGAGAACGAAAGTGTCCATAAAAATTATAAGACCAAAATTTCTAGTATATACATCATATGCTTCCTTATTTTTACTTTGTAGTTATTGACTGATTTCTTGAGTAAATCTCCCTAAAAATACCCCAAGTAAATCATGAATTTCGTAGGAGCCCCAACCACCAAACGAGAATGGGTTTGCGGCCGGAATGAAGCTGGAGGCGGTAGACAAATCGGACCCGTTCGTAATTGGTGTCGCAAGCGTTGTTGAAGTCAATGAAGATCGGATTCGAATCCAGTTTGATGGCTTCAAAGGATCTGGGTACTGGACAACTTACTTAGATAGAGACCTTTTCAACGTAGGATGGTGTTATGCGAATGGGTACCCTCTCAGGCCACCAGGTATGTGAGACATTGATATGCACTGTGTGTTTATAGTGTGTTTATTGTGTGTTTATTTGCCCGTAGTTAAAACGTGATACTTTCTGAACGGGGCACGATCACGATAAAGTTCGTGGTAAATTTTTGGAAGAATATCTCGTGCTAATATGTATCAAAAAAATTCGAATAACTTTTGACAGATTTAACACCGGGTTTTTTGAATGAAGAGCTATGAAAGTGAAGATCCTGGCCATCTGATTGGTTAAAGGTAGTGAAGATTCCCCAATTTGGGAGCTCGCCAACAGCCAATCAAGATTTGTCCACTATTGTTGTGCTAGGTACTATGCGATGTCATAGTAAGCAAGGCGGTGTCACGAAGTATATTATTCCTTGATGTATAGGATGTAGCAATGCGCAGTATTCTACAACAATTCCCTTCTGTTTTTCCCAGAGTTCTTGGGACATGCTTTTATTATTTTAGACACTAGCTTTTGTGGTAAAAAAGTTAATTAATTTAAAGTTTAGTTGTAGTATTATGGTGTTTTGCATCACATGATTTGAAGATTTATTCATATTTATAGGCTTCCAAGTCATTCGACTCGAAGGATTGTAAGTTCATTGGTTATTTTCACTACAATGTAAACAAGTGTAAGGAATTTGTCCTACATACTATCAGAAGTTTTGCTTCATTGGTTCCTATGTTTACACAACTTATTTTCTATCTATTTTCTTAAATTTATTGGAAAAACTTATATTTATACAATGACAAAGACTTATCCACTCTATGCATCGATTTGATGTACTGATTTTTTAATTATTTTTCAGCAATGCACACAGTGAATATTCGAATTTACGACAATCACCTATTCGGTCTGAGAGAAACTGTCAGCAAATGCCAAATGCTGGTGAAGGTATGCTGCTTCAAACGAAACAAACTTCTTTATGGATTAGATCTCAGATATCGATTGATTGTTGTTATAGACATATCGAAGGATGTCCAATTTCATTGTCAGAGTGAAGAAGTGAATGCCTTGTGATATGCAAACACTATGGGGAAGAAGTTTGTGCATTAAAATAAATTTGGTGTACTTTTATCAGAAGTTGAATTCTGACGTAATGGTATCTCTTTACAGTTGATGTCCATATAAATAGCTGCTGCTATGCTGGACCGTACCTGGATCCAGAAAGGGTATCTTCATTGTCCTCCACATATAAAGGCTACATTGGCTTTGTGTTGAAAGCTGTTCTTGAAGATCTCATACGCTGCGCCCACGATCAAAAGACTGTTTTTGGTTTTTTAAAGCCTGGTGTGTATTAATCTTCAGTTTAGGCTTGAAAATACTTGTTCTATATTATAGGCAGAGTTATCTGGAGTCAGTATTGTGGTTGCAACTACCCTGAGCCTGAAGTCTTGAGTTTTGGCATACTATGCAGTAGTCTATGACGTGGTTTCTTTCAAAATCTACGGAAATGTTTGCCAATTTCAGTAGACCTTATTGTCCAAATCGAAGAAGGAGTGAGGTATTATATAGGACACACCCTCTGATAGAATTGTTCATTACCTAATTGCTATTTCTTAAGTGCGTTTTTAATTTTATCTGTACCATCATACCTAGGCAGAGGCAACATTCTGATCAATGCAGTTTCAGATGGAAAGATTTACAACTGTCATTTATCAAATGTCGATCGGGTTTCTACGTTTTGGAAAGTAATGGAGCAATTTTGCGATAACCTCAGATGCTGTACAAATCTACTCAGTGGCTTTAAACTCCAATCAACGTGTCCGCAGTGCGGCCAAGGACCCCTTCTCAAAAGCAAAGAGTTGAGTTTTTCATCAAACATGATACAGAGCATGCAAAAACGACCTTCGACTGATCAAGCGGAAAAGCACTCCTGCATTTCAAGCACGCCGGACAGCACCGCTGCCAACACAGTGGAGGTATCTAGTATAAAGCCCTCTACCTCATCTGAATCTCCAAAAAGACGACGTTTAGATTCAGGTAGGTCTCTCCTTCTGATAGTGTTAAAAAAAGAGTTACCATTTAGCTTAGTTTTGTTGAATACTTGGCATTTAGTCATGGTGACTCTTGATTGAATTTTTATTGTTTTTAGTAAGTAATGTCGGGGAAAGGCCGTAGGGCCTATAACAAAGCCCCGACAATGGAAAAACTGAGAAAATGAGGGGAAGTTTAAGTAGAAAGGGGGACAAGATCAAGTTTGTTGATTTTAGTTTTAAAAGATGACAAATTGTAGGATTCAGGGAAAGTAGTGGGTGGCAACGAGTTCCACAGTTGGGGAGTTCTTGGAATGAAAGATGATTTGTGAGCTAGAGTTCGTGGATTAGGTAGTGTAACTTGGAAAAGATGTGAATGGGTAGAGCTTCTGGTGGTTCGAAGACGCCTCACTGGATCAGGAATAATATTCTTGATTTCCAGAGAGCAATGTCCATCAATAGACATGTTTTGACTTTGCTGGCTCGACATCCACTGTGAATAAGTTTCCTTTAGTTATTGATTTGTATTTATTTTTAATCGTATTTTTGATTTCGGCTTAATTCTATGTCTTATATGGAATAGCCCTGTGGTAGTGAGGGTTTCCTCCTCGGGGTATCGTCTTTGTAATGTTGTCAAATGTTTTGCAAGTAGTCTTTTAGGTAATTCGTATTTTATTTGGGGAAAAGCAAAACAAAAAATGTCTTTTAAGCGATTTGGGCTTCAGAGCCAAATCTTCATAATGAAACCGGCTCACCTAGAACCCTCTCCTCAGTTTGTTTTCAACCATAGGATTAATGGGGAAAGTTTTCCCGTTTGTTGCTTATTTACAGTTGATGCAGTTCTGCATTTCTTTGTCGAGGTTTCACGCCATTTGTTACTGTTTGCAGCACTCTCCCACGCAGTTACGTCACCAAGAACTTGGTCTATTGATGAAGTTGCAAAACTGGTAGAAAAAACAGACCTTAAAGATTACGTAAATCTACTCCGAGAAAACGTGAGTGTCTCCAACTCGCTTGTTCCGTATGTTTTTTCTCTTTTTCGTGTTGTTTTCTGCTGTTCTGTCAAAGAAATTGTTGCACCTCTTTGTTCCTTTTCCCATGAAAAATGCTGATGGTAGGTGCTGATCATCTTGAGACACTTTCAACCGTATGCAACATACATAGGTTACAGAGATAAAATGCCACCATTTCAATTCATTTTCATTTCATTTTAAGATTCTTTACGGAGGGGGACCCTTCAGCAAAGACACTGGTTTTCAAGGTCCCTCCATCTAAGATACAATACTTACAACGATAAAAAAAGGTTAAACATTTAAATACAAATATTATCAAAATCACAGTCTTTGATATAAAAATAAATGTGAATAATAATAATAATAATAATGCGAATATTTCAACAGGATAAAAGCTTCAACAAAAATATTGCTGGTTTCAATGCCTGTCCTGCCTAAAAGAAAGAAATGTAAAAAGCCTAATTTACAAATTTTTATAACTATGAATAAATATTACGTTGAAAGTCCATGATGATTATTCAAAAGCCTAGTTAATCAAAAATTACTCCATTTTTAAAAACAAATCAAAAGTTACTACGCTTACTACCATTTCTATCTAATCGAGCAGGCAAGGACCCCCTACCATGTGAAGTAGTTCAGAGTGACTTGACCCGTAGACAATCATGTGTACTTGTAAGAAATTTCCTCAATTTTTCCAGGGGTTGATTCTGTCCATCTTTCCTAAATTCAAAATCAAAATTCTAAGCTTTTAATTTCCATTGATGTAATGTAATGTAATGTAATCGATTATTTATACACGACAAAAATAGCCCTTCAGCAACTAAAATATTACATATGCATATAACACTTCAAATAATATATCAAGAAAAAAAATTTAACAGGCATAATGGCAAGTAATACTAATATTGCTGCTCTTCCAGGGAGTCGTGTTTTCAGTTATTATATTTGATCAGCCAATAGATGTGCTTTTAACTTCTTTTTGAAGCATTTGAGAGTTGAGGCCTCTCGTATATCAACAGGCATATCATTCCATAATTTTAAAGCCGAGTATTTGAAGCCATATTTTGCACGTTCCGTATTTAGTCTTGGGATTTGAAGGTCATGGCAATTCCTTATTTCATATTTTGAGTGGACGGATCTTAACTCAAATTTATCCCAAAGACTTTCAGGGCTTAACTTGTTTATAATCTTATACGTGGTATTAAGTGGTAATGTAGATTAATTTCTTTACAGGACATTGATGGAAAGGCACTTCTTCTCTTGCAAAGGGACATAGTTATTAGCTACATGGGACTGAAAATCGGACCAGCCGTAAAACTACTGGACTTAATTGAAGATTTAAAAGAAATTGATGCACGCTTTAGGTGACTTTCCAGTCAAATTTATTTGTAAATTTTCGATACAATAAGTATATATATTATGAAAGATTTCAAATGTTCTCAAATCGAGTTTTAGTTATGCAAATATTATTCGCAAGGAAAAACCTATTGCGTATGGGGCTGCAATTATTTAGTGAAGAATTTTTTTGTATATTTGTACGTTTGCCAGTAGTAGCAATTTTATTAGTTCATAGCAACCGTCTTAGAATATTTCGCACTTCTGTGCCTCTGTGCGGTAATTAGCAGATGGGGCTAATGAGATTTCTAATTCACACTTCACAAATTACCCTCTGGAACTCCATGACCTTGGTTTTCTAATGTGTAAACGTTGCAGTATTGACGCAACTGGGCCACGTTATTTTCAAGCTCTTGTAGATAGTGGTGAGAACTCTGTTTAGTGCTCCATTCAACTGCCATAGCTGATAGTTCGCCCATAGGTTTTGCTGGGTGTTTGGAAAAACTTAAAGAGCCTACTTCATATTAGGGGTCGCTTCAATTGCGTACAGCCACAAGCTGCGTTTAGCATTCTGCACTAAAATTACACACGCTTGCGTAGTCGCAATCTACCCTCCCGTTCCAAAATATGTATTCGCAATAGGTGAATTCGTCTATACTATGTGGATAAGAAGATCATTCTTGATGAAACAGAATCGTGATTGGAGAGTTGGGTTTTGATGTGTGAAAGGTTAATTTGCTCCGTCATAACACTCAATCAGATATGAAACAAAGTGCATTTGCTTTCCAATTAAATGTCTTTTATGATGCCTAATGTGGTATGTGGTCATTTGTGTAGCAGAGAATTCCTCATTATTAGTAAGTGTGAAAAGTTATATCGCGTTCTCTTTATATTCATTGCGATGCTGTGCTTTGCACATTCTCTTGAGAGGGAATTATGCACGGTTTCTTGTGATGGAATTGTGATTGAGAGTAACACTCAACCTGGCAATAGAGGACTGAGCAGTTTTTGAAGCTCATCACTTGACTTCAAACATGGATGGCATCGCAAAGCGGTCGAAAATAACGATGGGTGGCGCCAAACGCATCAACCAGAAGCTGGAGAGAGAATTATTGGTACAAACTAAAGTTATGAATAAGAATCTAGAGCTTATTGAAAAAGAGCGTTTGGGAATCGTGACCACACGAAAAAACATAAACGAGGAGCTAACTACCTTGCAAAACTCGCCAGATTTTTCGCGATTTCGTAAGTTGACAATCAACTCGAAGGAAGAAAAGCGAGCGTCGTTTTCACTAAGTCAATCGAAATTTTTACTAAATGCGGCGATTGAGAAAGCGAAAAATTACACTTTTCTCTCACCAAGCATCGGATATAATGATTGTTTTTCAAAAGAAACAGACGAAAACTGCAATCGTAGGACTACCTTGCCATTCTTGACCATTCCCACAAGCTGTTCCATAACCGAGACAGCTTTAGAAAACCGCGAAGAAATTGACTCTTCTGAAAAAGTTCGGCGTTACATTCGGATGCAAAATACGGAGCTAAATAACAATAGAATCGATTCCAATTCTGGATTTAGTGAAGATGGCAAAGAGCGGACTCTTAGTTCTAACATGTCCTGCCCTGAGTTTTCATCCAGAATGAAAGAGAATGACGTGTCCGGTAGCAGAAGCACCTTCAAAAACGACAATCAAGGAAGGCCTCGGAGGCAAAAGATAAGGAATAGGAGGCATTCAGTGCTGGGAGTAACTTTGAACGTACCAATAGTTGTATCAGAGTCTGGAAGCGGTATCCCATCGCCACGGGCTCGTCTCGATTCACGAGGGAGCTCGGTAGACGGAGACGATAGCAGCAAGATGTCAAATAAGGAGCTTTCTATTGATGATGCATTTAGGGGAAACAACAGCAGATCGGGTACTTCATATATTAGTCCGGCTTGGAATAGAAGGAGATCTTTGCCTTCTTCTTCCCCTTTCCCGCCAGCCACCACAAAATCAAAATTAGAAAGGACAAAATGCTCTAGACGAAGCTCGTTGCCGTATATTGAGTCCACAAGTCCTACTTTGTTGTGTACGCAGAATATGCATGATATTCAAGAAACTAATGCCATTCCTGAAGAGTCTGTCGATGAAGGAGATTTATCTGAAGAGAGTGCCTCTACTGATATCAACATTTGAGCATACAAAACTGCAACAGTAGTAGACTTGCAGATCCAACTGTTTACTCAATATCTAGTATAAACATTGCACTAAATAACATGTTTAATCTTTTGTCCTTTGCTCTTCTTCTGATTATGGAATGATTTTTTGATAAATACTTCAGTATTTCTTTAGTCTTTCTTTAGCCAGTTTGCTGTTCAAACACATCTGCTTGTTCTTTCACCAATTCTTCTATGCATTGGCAATGGTGTAGCCAATGCCTCGTAATGATTGGATGGAGCGTAACTTTTTTGACAATTATACGCTGTATTATTCTAGAGCAGCCGTGGCCTAGCGGTAATGCACTCGACTTAGACCAATGTGGTCCTGGGTTCGAGGCCCACCACAGACCAATGCTCGTGCCAGAGCTAAATTCCTCTCAGAGGCACCCTCCAAGCCCCAAGGAATTGTGGGAAACGGAGGTAAATCAAGAAAAAACTGCGCTGTATCATTCTGCTTGCCTGCAGTTAGGCCTAAGAGTCAAGGATATACAGTGGTATCATTCAGGTGAGAAAGAGCCTTTTAAATTTCAGGTCTGATTCGTTTCTTTTGAATGAAGATATAAACTTCAAATCAGGGAAAAGTTTGGTATTGGGAAAACCATGTTATATCATTGAAAAGCTTCGTATTTATAGACTGATTAATATAGTGCAGGCTCTCCAGGCTCTCACAATTAGTGTGGCGCGCCCTCATGACGCATTTGGTCATGAGAAGTGGCACTCAGTGTGTGCACTCAAAAGGGAAAGAGAAAATAGAAAACGAATCGTAGCACTAACTTTTGGATAAAACTAACTGGGAGTGTTTTCCCGAGCTTAAAACTTTTACAGCTATGGCACTATACTTGCATTATCCCTTAAATCAGGAAGCAGGTATAGCATTTAACTGTGTCGTTTCTTCTTTGCTAACATTGTTAAAGTGGCGCATTGCAAATGTTAGTTGACAAAACCTGCTATTGTGCAAAAGCAAAGAGTTTTACACAACATTAATGTATTGTTCTGTTTTTCAATGGGTTAATATATATAAAAGTCTTTCAATAACAAACAAATATCCTTTCAGACATCACCAGTTTCTTATAAAAGGGGGTATTGTTTTGAGATTCAGGGTCTGTGTTTCTTAAATTTATGCTTCTCATGTGAGGACACAACTGCAATTGACAATAAGGCATTCGAGACGAAGAGAAAAGGTTTCTCAAGGGCGCTTGATTTCAAATCCGCCTACGCAGTTACACTATGATGGTTCAAGGCACACTCATTTTCTATATAGACAATGGTACATATGCTTTGTTTGCTTTCCCTATTCCATACTTTTTATGTGAGGACACTACTGTATAGGAATTGCTAGCAATTGCGAAGACTTCTTTTGAACATAATTGGGAAAAATTTACGCTCACTCTTTCCTATATTATGCGAAAAGCATTTATTTCTTTAGAGTTGAAGAACGATTTATCTGATTTAGTTTTATATAATTTATAAATTTATATGACAATATATAATATAGTATATTTGAGCAGCCGTGGCGTAGCGGTAATACACTCGACTCAGACCAACGTGGTCCTGGGTTCAAGGCCCATCGCAGGCCATTGGTGACGTCAGGAATGGCATCCGGCCTTAAATGCTCGAGCCAGAACTAAAGTCCCATTAGAGGCACCATCTAAGCCCCAAGGAATTGAGGGGAACGGAGGTAAAATTGAGAAAAAAGATCGAGAACATATGATACAATATATTTATGGAAGAAAGGTAAAGGCAGTCCCATATACTCTCGTACGTAAGGGAGTGCCTGTTAGATAGGGCACTTATCCTGAGCCATGGGCATATGAGAGAGGGTAGCCAGTTCCTTTCCTCGCCGCCTTTATCTCCTGAGTGCTGCCACCGGGTACCCATTCGCTGCTGGGTGAACAGTGAGCGAGCATTCAGTCAGAGCATCGAGTCGAACTCGAGCCGTAGACTTTCCGCACGAGAGGCATGCGCTCTAGCCACTGTGCCACTTCGCCCATCATATTTCTGTAGTAATGCTATTATTATTTGTTTTATAAATTTCTTTGCAAATACTCAGCTCTTATTGATTTGATAGACATTAAGTTTTAGTTTTCTTTATTGTATATATACGTACCCACTCAATTTTGTTCAAGCTTTCATCCGTTTGCTAAATACTCTGAACTTTTCTTATTGGTTGATAAATTCAGTAATTTCTTCGTTCATTTATTCTTTCATATTTTAATTCATTTATCCACCCCTGCTTTATTTTTTCGGCCAAAATTCATTCCTTTGCACTTTCTGGTCAATATTTACATGACCTTATCAGTCATCATTGGAGCCTTAATGTTATTTAGTAAACATTTAAAAGTATTTTTCTTCCTTCTGTTTTTGACGTACAGCATTGCAAATCAAGCAAGGACTGAAGCTGTCCTTTTGCCAGTAAGGGTTTATGTCCAAGTATTGCATTCTAAACTACTGTTTTGGATTTCTTGCCAACCATTTATACTATGCGATAGAACCTTCTAACGAAATTCTCTTGAAGGCACAAAAAAGTACAGAAATTAATGGAGGAGACTTTAATTACACGTTTGTCTATAAGAAAGCCTCCTTTTTGCCGCGATTACTTTTTTTGCCTCGATTACCTTTTTTGCCTCGATTACCTTTTTTGCCTCGATTACATTTTTTGCCTCGATTACCTTTTTTGCCTCGATTACCTTTTTTGCCTCGATTTCCATTTTTGCCTCGATTACCTTTATTGCCTCGATTACCTTTTCCCGAAACTGACCCTGAGATTTTCTTAAAAGTTTCTTAACTTTTACTGAAATAAACTGGCTAAAACGGGCTACCCTTTCCTTTTTAATCTTGTAAACTCGAGAATTTGAATTTTATCTTTAACATTTTGATTGTAATAACGAAATGACTATTTTTGGCAGACAAAAAACTGAACTTTGGAAGTTGAATCTTGTGGTTTTCTTAAGATTTTCTTAAGATAAGGCCATTCGAGGCTCATTTTCTCAACGACGTGTCTCTCATAAAAAGATAAGTGTGTAGTCATATTTTGTGGCCGTTCCGGAAATACAACAGGCCGTTCAGGGAGGTAAGGGATACAGTGTCACAAATTGTGACAGCTTTTCTAGGGAAAGGATTTTGTTCAAGAATCGTGATATCACGCTCCAGTTGAACATTCTTGTTTTGTTAATTACTCCAAAAACTGCATTTCTATTTTTCTTTGCAATTATTTTTTAACTTCCTCAAAATCTTCTAGAATAGCGTTTCTCAGCTTTAGATCGTAGGACTTAAATTACCTATATTTTGAAAAATGGGAAAAACAAAATAAAAAACAGATTGCAGAGAAATCTGAAGATCAAATGGACGAAGACGCCATAATAATACTGACAAAGGAAATATAGAAAACGGCGAGATGGTTGTACTTGACAAAATAGACAGTTTTTTTGGAACAAAATACCCTCTCTATTTTTAAAACACAAATTAACAGGGTTCATACGGTCAGGAAAAGACAGGAAGGAAAGTATGTTTTTAAGGGTAGTCAGGAAAAGTCAGGAAAAGTCATGAAATGTCATGAAATGTCAGGAAAGTTTGTTGAAACTTGAAGAAAGTCAGGAAAAAGTCAGGAAATTTTATCAGTTAAGTGAATTCTGTGGCGATCAATTGTAAAGTTATATCAATGTCAAATTTCATTTATCGCGTTTGAAATGCATACATGCAATCTGGAATGTGAACACGCAATCTGTAATTTGAAAATGCCAATCAAAACAACAGATTTGGAAGATTTGTTGTCGAATAAAAATCAATTTAAGTCGACTGAAATTATAATTAAATGCGACGTCTAAAACCAAGTCGCATTATGGTCGAATGTTTGACTGATCCAGTCGATTAATCGACTGAAAGTCAACTGAAGTAAAAATTTGGCTTTATACACGTTTTTTTTAATAAGAAAATCATTATTTTGCCTGAGCCTCAATTTTCTTCACTTTTCCCGAAATTGAGCCTGAGATTTTCTTAAATTTTTCTTAACTTCTATTGAAATAAACTGGCTAGAATGGTCTGCAGTTTCGTTATTAATATTGTATACTTGAATTTGAATTCTATCTTTAACATTTTGAATGCAATAATGACGAATTTGGCCTATAAAAACACTATATTTTGGAAATTGAGCCTCATGATTTTCCTACGATTTTCTTAAGATTTTGACGATTTGAGCCTCATTTTCTTATAAACTTTTTTCTTATAAAAAAACGTGTACTTCGCACAATAGATGCCTTAAATGCATACTTTGTTAAATTTTCTTCTTAACAACTGTATGCGACGTGAGAACTATTTTAAGTAAAATATATTGGAGATATGTTACTTTGTACATGTAAAAGGGTTTGATCAGGAAAAAGGCTACAAATCCCATAATGTAGTTGCAAAGCTACAGTATTAAGAACACGACAAACCTATAGGAATCCATCTATGTTAATTTAGATTTCTTATGGTATATCACATCTTAATTTAGATTATATCTACACCATTATATATATTAAGTTCTACCCCGTGGTTCCGCCTGCATTCACCAGTGGTTACAAATAATGTCTCCGAATTATGTTTCTCGCTATTGCAACACTTTGAAGTAACCAATATCTGCTACTATACCTATTCAAATACCATTTGTAGTTCATTAGTTTGATTTGAGAAAGTCAACAGTTTTTCCTTTGGGAAAGTTATAGGATATTACGCCGAATCTCTATTAGGCAGAAAAACGTCGAGCTTCGAAAATAGAACCACTCTCTACTTTTCTCTGCTAGGATTTTCCGCCTCGACAGTTTTGAGCAACTAATCAGACATCAGGAAATTTTTCCATTTCGATATTTTCCACCTATTGGAGATTCCGCTTTACAGAGTTTCACTTAGCCTTTTGCATGTAGGATGCAAGGTGTTTTCAGAGTTTAAGCTGAAGGTGCTATTGTGACTGTTCGATAGTCATTCAAGTTATATGAAACATTGAGGATTTTTGGCTTGTCAAGTTTATGATATTTGCTTTTTTTGTTTGAGAAAGGAATTACCAAGAGATCCACCTTTCCTTACCCAAATTAACAAAAGATATGCAACTACTTGTTTTTAAAAGATGGGTCAGTGGCATCATTTTTAACATCTGCTAGTCAGGAAAAATACTATATATTTCTGATCTGTAGTCAGGAAAAACACCTTCATTTTCAGGAAAAAGTAAGGAAAAGTCAGGATAAAATATTTGGCTAGATGCGTATGAACCCTGATTAAACATTGGAATGATAATAGATGCAATTGTAGGCTCTGCAAGCTATATATCCTATAAGTGGGGTTTTATTAAAGTAGTTTTTATATTTTTACGTTGTAATTATTAACTTTGCACATATATACTTTTCTTTTTAACTTTAAGTTTAGACTGATGTAAATATTGTAAAGTAGGCCTAAATTAGGAGTAGTTTAGCTATCTCCTGTCTTTATGCCTACGCTAAATAAAGTGACGATGAAAATGACGATGACGATGATGTTGATGATGATGATATCGATGATGATGATGATGATGATGATGATGATGATGATGATGATGATGATGATGATGATGATGATGATGATGATGATGATGATGATGATGATGGTGA
>WIPJ01000976.1:0-54614 GCA_018155075.1 Cassiopea andromeda
ATTTTACTGAAAATATTTCTACTGATTATTACATGAATCCATAGGTCAAAATATATTGAGATGGAATATTCTCTTTGTACAACAGATCTTTAGCTATGGCTATAATAAACTTTGCTGAAGTAGTAAAGCCAACAGCCAATGTTTTTCTTCTCCTTTTAAATAATAAATAATTATCTTGACCATTTACATGCACAAGACTTGGTAAAATTTCCGACATGTACAATCTTTGCATATACAGTAGTTTCCTTTGACTGATTTTTGCTGCCTTTCCAAGTTTATTTCTGCTATTAAAAATATCAAGCTTGCTCATTCTTTGTAAAAAATATGATTTTTGAAGTACTATTATCAAAATATGGAGTTTCACAGTTACAGCAGAAACTAATTTTTTGTCATATCAGAAGAAATTAATTGTTGCTGCAACTGAAGTGCTTAAATTTAAATTTGACCAGCAACTTTCACCTTCATACTGTAACTTTGCCACTTTAGGTGGTATCCTTATAACTTGATTCAAAAATGTAAACATCTTTTGCTTGAACCTGGTGCAATTTTACAATGAAGCCCTACTTGATTGTGTCATTATTATGAATCTAATGCATTTCCTACTAGTTAAATCAAATTTCGTGAATCTAATCTGCCAGTTTAATCAAGTGGACTATTTTCTTGAGGGAGTGCTTGAATACTAAAAAAAGCTGCAGATGGTTAATAAACAAATCCTCCCCCATTATTCCATCATCTCAACAGCACCTTTGATGTGCTATATGAATATGAATTAGGTCTACATTGCATTTGGAGTAGTAGTAGGCCCACATCAACACTAGCTGGCATATGGTGGCATAACCTGTGCTATCAAATAGTTTATGCATGTATCTATGTATGTCATACTATGTAATCATTTATCTTTTCTCTAAAGTATATTTGAAACAACCATCAATTTTTCAACATATTTTGCACCTATTCAGTTTTTTAACTGAATGATGAATTGTGCTTCATTAGAAACCTAAAAGAAACATATATTGGTAAAGCTCTATCCTATTAATTTGTAAGTATTGCCCATGTTATGATGAAAGCCATCGTGTTACTGTACTCTCAAGTGCCAGATATATAGAGGGTCGTAGTAAACAGGGGTGTTGGAAAAGTTCT
Source organism: Cassiopea andromeda (assembly GCA_018155075.1). Lineage (NCBI taxonomy): Eukaryota > Metazoa > Cnidaria > Scyphozoa > Rhizostomeae > Cassiopeidae > Cassiopea > Cassiopea andromeda. Next base: position 1,141 of record WIPJ01000976.1, read on the forward strand.
AAACTGTAATAAACGGTGGGGGGTCAAAATAAACAGGGGTTTGGAATTTGAGCAATGACGTTAAATGGTTAGACAATGATGGTTAGACAAACTTTAGGACCATACCTACAAAAACAGGTTTTCACAATGCATAGAGCTAGAATATATACGGAATCATTCTATTTTACTTTGATTATTGGCGAATAGTACTAACAATGAAGGAAATGATAAGAGGGGTTCGTAAAAAAGTCAGTTTCCTTAAAAGTAATAAACGGGTGGCCCTACTAAGGTCCGAGGGGTTGGGAAAAATCGAAAAATTAATAAGCGAGGGGCAGTTTATTTGGCACCTGAGAGTACTGTTGAGCCAATATCTAGGGCATGAAAACTTTAGGACCATACCTACAAAGCAATACACCCTCTGCTTTACATTGTATGGCAGGCTTGCACCATCAAATCAATTGCGAAACAAAGATGTTGTAAAATATTCTTGTGTGTACTTTTACTTACTTTTTAAAGTTTAGTTTTTGGTTCACACTTTCGATCGCAGAACAAGGTTTTGGGATTATTACAATGCTATTATGTGCGTTTAAAATGTTGGAATCACTACACAATGCACATCTCTGTCATTTATTTCTACGTCTTTAGAAGGGTAAATATAGCACAAAGGTGCAGTTCGAACAAACATATATATGCCAACAGCGTTGCTACGACGTTTTCTCAAAGGTTTCACTAGTAAGAAGATTCACGCGTTGTTTACTTCTGCCACTCTATAGGGGTTATCTTGGATCTCCTATGTTGCCACGCATCACGTGACCTAGTAGGCTCTCTAGTTCTCCTAACTCTATGGTCATACCGCGGCCATTGCTACTTGAAAACGAGACGATGGGGGCAAAATTAGGTAGGTAGGCCCAGTAATCTGATCGTTTAATTACGCTCGGTGATCAACTGGTCAAGGCAAACATTCGACTTTTTTAGCTCATTATGCCTGGCAATGATCATTGCTGTGTTCCATAATGTTTTAAAGACAAGGAAAGAGAAAGGAATCTCTTTTCACAACTTCCCTCCGGTTGATAACAAGGTATTGAGAAACAAGTGTATTCATGCAATACGCTGTGATCCTGGAAAGTTCTTTCAACTTACGTCGAATACCAAAGTCTGTTCGTTGCACTGTTTGAAATCTGATTTCAAACTTGGCACAACAAGAAAACGGTTGAGGAAGGGAGCTGTCCCGTCTGTGTTCTCGTTCAGCAATAGCAGTGCCCAGAACAACCTCCCCAAGTGACAGTCGCCAAAGAAACACAGGTAAGTCTATGATTGCAATACCAGTCATAAGCCAAGCTCTTTGTAAATACTCCCTATGATTTGATTTCACATACCTAGTCTAAGCATATTGTTTATCACAATTAATTGTACCATAGCCCATGTTTGTCAACATTAATCATTTATATTACTTAAAACTAAAATAAATGCTGTGTGACTGAGGCTCATTTATTCAATATTTATGTGGCTGAGGCTAATTTTGTCATTTCACATATTTTATTTCAATTAATATTGTGTAACGAGAATAATGTGAGAATGTGCGTGGAATTGTGATTGTAACTCTCATTGGCAGTTGGGTGTATCGTCACTGTGATAACTGAGTTTGCATTGTGTGTACTGTCAGTTAGTCATCAAGCGTGCTGTGTTAGTGTCATAGGATAATAAAAGAAGCTGCGTGTTGTAATCAGAAAGTTCGTCGATTAAGGGAATAGATACTAGTGAGATCAGGTTGGTGTATTTCCTCAGGGGCTAGGCCCTCAGGCCGTGCCCCACAAATGCCTTTAGATTCATCCATATGAAAGAAACTAGAAACGTTACTATTGTAACGCATACATCCTTTCAGCAAGATTAAAACAATATGTTGTTACAGAAGCTGAAAAAAGTATGGTAAATAATACAAAATTGCTGCTCTAGCAAGGGGTCATGTTTGGGCCTTGCATGTTCTGAAGGTACTTTCTAAATCTTTTTTCGAAGTGAGTGAGCTTAAAATGATGCAAAAAAGAATAAGAATGGAAATCAAAAAGTGCTGTTGTCACAGGACTCAAGCAGGCAATGTTGTTAATATATTTTGTCAGGTGCACAATGTAAGATAGTATCAAGAGTTGAATTTTTTCTGTTTTAGCTATTCTAAAGTCAAGCTAGAAAATGCAGCTGAACAAGAGGAAACTGGATCTATAATGGAGTTTTGTCCATCCCTTCCAGACCATGATTATGTTGTCAAGAGTCCTGAGCCACATGAATCTCAGTGACATACTGCTCACAAATACATCAAGTAACTGGAAGAGGAAGTGGTACAATTCAAAGCAGAGCAATTTGGCTTGGCTCGGTTTGGATATGACAATAAAATGATTTGGTTTTACATTGGTTTCAAATCTACTGATTTGCTGTATGAATTTATCAGATTTGTTAAGCCAACAGCAAGCCTGATGAAAACATGGAGCCAAGTTCAAAATAGCTCAAGGTTTCCAACAGCACATCCCATGCAATTTTGCATAGGCAAGCCAGTTTGTCTATAGAAGATCAAATATTCACTTTCTTGGTTTATGTTAAACTTGGCAGGCTGACTTTTGACCTTGCAGTGGCTTTCAAAGTTCCCCCCTCCACAGTAAGCAGAACAGTCATAACATGGGCAAATTTTCTCTATTTCACTCTGCGAAGACTCTCAATATGGCCAACCAGAGCTCAGATTCAAAGACACTTGCCATCTTGTTTCAAATTAATGTTCCCAAATTTCAGAGTGATATTGGATTTTACAGAGATATTTGTAGAGGCTGCATCCTCATTAGTGTTACAGTCTGAAGTTTTCTCTTCTTATAAGAATCATACAACTTGGAAAGGCATGCTTGGTATTACTCCTGCTGGTGCAGTTTCATTTATCACAGCACTGTATTGTGGATCAATATCAGACAAAGAGATCAATAGGTGTTCTGGAATCATTGAGCTTTTGGATTCTAAAGATTACGTAATGGCAGATAAAGGGTTCATAATTAGGGAGCTGCTAGCAAAAAAGGATTGCAATCTCATTATTCCACCTATTTCAAACTGTGAAGAACAAGTTGCTGAAAAGGAAGCTGAAAAGACAAGCAGATAGCTATGGTCCAAATTCATGTTGAATGGGCAATACGGAAGGTAAAGGAGTACCATATTTTTGATTCACCAATATCCATGTCTCTTTCAGGTAGCATTAACCAAGTATGGACTGTGTGCTGTCTATTAACTAATTATCTTTATTAATGTTTCAATCCCTTCTACTGTTTTTATGTATGGTGAAAAAGAAAATTGTGAATTTCTTCCAATTCTCCCATTTTTCTAGTAAAATCTGCCAGTAAATCAGCCATTATCTGCCAGCATATTTCCCCAAAAAAACAATGATGCTCACCCAGAGTTTATTACGCCATTTATCATTTAGGATGCTCTGAGGTAAGCTACACAAGGGCCAACAAAACAGTACACCAAAGCACTATGCCTTAAGAATTATTCTGACAATTGTGATTTGCAAATGAACTAAAAGAACAATCAAAAGTACCTTCTGTTGCTGTCACTGATAATCAGCTGTAGAAAAAAATTAATGTAAGCCAAAAGCATTTAGTCACAGCATATGATTTTTTTCATCTCTGCCATTTTTGTTCCCAGTATGGGTAAACCAAATTTGTAAAAGAAATCTTGAAGTTTCTTCAGAAAGTCTTGAAATAAGTTGTTTGAGAAATAATTCTTTCCAAGTGGAAATCATTCTCACACCATACTAAATAGTCACACCAGTTCAACCCTGTCAAACCCAATTGACCCATGATTTGAATAAAATGTTCACCATTTCTGTTCAGTGATAAAGTGATGTCTTCAAAATGCTTCAAAAATTTGACATCACAAACTGACTCTCATGAAGGGCACTTGATTTCAAGCAAACCACAAGGATATATAGGGTCTGATGAATCATAAACTTTATAATCAGGTGATGCAACCAAAAAAGGAATCCTTGGATTGATCACAAAACCAGACCTGTATGTGCTCACAGTGTTTGTATCAAAGTAAAACTTTGCAGCATCTGGCTCATACTTTATTCCACGTTCCTTTGCTGCTGCTGTTATTACTCTTTTGTCTTTAGCAAAGATTTCTTCAGCTAATTTATTTTGCATAATCTGCTCTTCATGAATAGATTCGTTTAAAATCTTTTGATGCAGTAAGGTGGTCTTTTCTTACATTTGCCCACTCTGGATTATTTGACTGGTCTCGTGTGTTCTTTTCAATTAAGGTAGACTGATTCCTATCCACAGCAAATGAATCAATGATAAAGGATGCAACTTCAGTCAGATTTAATTGTAATCTCTCATTTTGATAGCTGGGAAGGGGGAAAATCAGGAAAGATGCAGATATCAAAACGTTTCACAAAGTCATCAGACAATTTTGGCAGGCATTGATATGACAGAACTGACCCTCTGGGGACAAAGCCAAATTCACGATCTGAAAGCCTCATGATTGCTGTACTTAGGGGTAGCAATTGAGAAAATTGAATTGGTATGGGCTGTTCATGAACAAGAGAACAAAAGTCTGTAACAAATCTAACATTGAAATTATCTGGAAGCGGATCATACAATGTGGAATGAACTCCAATGCTCCTTTTCTTTGCTTGCTTTTCAAAACTGTTAGGACTTTTGCCTGATATGCCTTGAGCATCCTCCAGTTTAGATTCCAGCTTTTCTTATGCAGCTTTGCAAAGGTCTTTAACCATTACTTTAAGGATTGACTCTAGCTTTATACCCCTAACTCTTGGTTTGTGCCATTGTTGTGACAAGGAAGTGGAGCTGCTTGGTGGTGGTATAGCCTTCAAACCCAACTTGATATAATGACCCAAGGTATGTAGGAGTGCAGTCATGTGGTTACAAAACCCTTGCCCAGCCTTACAACTGCAAATGTAAGATGGAATGTCCAGCATCTGACGCTTCTGCTTGTGAAGGACCAATTTCAGCTTGTGGGGCCGCTCATTCTATCTCATTGAACTCCAGCATCTAGCACGAGCATCACACTTACTTCCGGCATTAGTTCCAATAGTTTCTGATCTGCATTCATTGTTGTGAATGTATCCCTATGTGAAAAAATTCATATCCCTTAGAGATGGGTGAAGTCTTAGATTTTGTCTTTATCAGTTTTTCTGCTTCAGTGACCGTAAACTTAGGTACAACTCACAAACTTCTGGACCATACCGATGTTGAAATTGATTGCATTTTATTCGAAATCAATGAATTTACTGCTCCTTCATTTACAACTACAGTGGCAGGTAATTCAGCATCCAACTTATCCATACTAAATCTTCCAATCCAAATACTAACGTAATACCCGGTATCTTTTTTAATATCGTAGCTTGCCCTCATAGCCTCGTTTTGAAAACACAATGGCTGCGGTATGACAAAGGTCTATTCCAGCCAAAGCTAATAGTAGCTGGTGACATTGTCCCCTGCTGTGAAGACAGGTGATTCTTTTCGCTACCTTGGACGCTGTTTTGATTTCAATATGTCAAATGCTACTCATAACTCTGAATTGTGTGAAGCACTTACTTCCATTCTCACTAAAGTCGATCTTCTTCCTCTTCATCCGAAAAATAAAATTGCCCTTTATAATAGGTATTTACTGTATAAACTCTCCTGACACTTCACAGTTGCCCCTCTTCCTAAAACTTGGGTATGTGAACATCTAGACAGTGTTGTTACTCAATACATTCGTAAATGGCTAGACCTTCCTATCTATGCTACACTAAGCAACATTATCCTTCCTCAAAACAAATTCGGCTTAAATATCCAACTTCCTTCCACTAAATTCATTCAGTGTCAGACTGTTCTACGAAATGCACTCAAAAGCTCGCAAAATGAAGAGACAAAGTAGCTGTGGAAATCTACTTCGAATCATACTAATATTCAATATGATGTGTATAAGAACACTAAAGAGGTTCTGAAAGCCATACAGAATGAACATGAAGATCTTCTTAAAAATCATCTAATATCTCAAGGCTCATTCTTTTTCAATGTAGTTGAAACTTCGCTGTCTTCAGTGAACTCTGTTTGGTCTTCAGCTCAGAGAAATCTGCCTAAGAATATCTCTAACTTTACTATTCGCTACGTAAATAATTCTCTTCCAACTCGAAAGAATCTTGTTAAATGGGGGATGTCACCCAGTTCCAATGGTTCAATCTGTTTACTGCCTGAAGCTCTCCTCCATGTCGTTTCAGGTTGCAAAGCCTACTTAGAACAAGACAGATACACTTGACGCCATGACTCTATCCTTAATTTTCTAGCAATGACATTCCAGTCTGTTCTTCATTCTACCATTTATGTTAACCTTTCTGACTTTATAAGCCTCTCTGCTATAACTGGAGACAGTCTTCGTCCTGATCTGCTTCTAGTTCTCCCTAATAAGAGTCTCTACATTCTTGAACTTACAGTAGGATTTGAGTCAAACATAAGGACAAACTCTCACCGGAAACATAAAAAATACCACGAGTTAGTTAGGCAATAGGAACATCTCTTCTCCGAAGAAAGGTATACTAACTTATCAATCAGCACTCTTGGGGTACATGATCAATTTTCATTGGGCATCCTGAGCATGCTTAAGGATTTGAATTACAACCCCAGCACCATGAACTACATACTTCGAAAGATCACCACTATTGCCATCCGAACTACATACTACATTTTTTATCGTAGGAACAAAGATTGGAACAATCCTGAACTACTAATATTATAACTATATTTATCTATTTTTTTGGTGTCGTTCTTCTACGTTTTAGTTTACGTTGTAGCTTTCCAAGTAGCCACCTGTAGATTAACTTTATTAGCGAGGTCTACAGTTGCATTGTAATTTATATTGATGTTATCAGTATTATCATGAAACTTCAAAACGACCTTATCTTTCAGGGTTGGTTCTGCTCTATCATTTCACAACAATCCATACTTAAATTAACCTCTGGATGGTCAGTAGTCCCAAGCAGGCTTCCAAAGAATATATTTAATTTCACAGTCAAATACAACAATACACTGCCAACTCGTTCCAATCTGCACCAACGGGGTTTATCACCGACATCCGATTGTTACTTCTGTTTTCAGTCAGAATCACTCTTTCATATTATAGCTGGCTGTCAAACTTATCACACACAGGGTCGGTTTACATGGAGACATGATTCAATTCCTCATTTCATAGCTAAGATATTTCAGTCTGTTCCAAGTTCTACTCTCTATGCAGATATTCCAGGTTTTATTTCTCCTTCTGTCATCACAGACGATGCTCTTCGCCCTTACCTCGTCTTACATTTTCAAAACAAGTGAATCGAACAAGTAGGTTTTGAATCGAATTTGGCCAAAAATGCAAATCGAGAAATCTCAAGTATCTTGAATGTGTACATCAGCTGATAGACAATTACAAACAGGTTAAATTTTTCAATTTATCAATGAGTTCACTTGGATCATTCGATAAATCTTCTTCCGATTTTATTGACATGAGGAAAGATTTAGAAATCACCACTGACCAAACGAGCTTCATAATTGAAAGAATAATGAACGTCGCAATTAGGACTTCGTATTTTATCTTGTGCTGTCGCAACAGAGAATGGTGTAACCCAGAACTTATGAACTACTAGCTTCTAGCACATTTGTCAACTTAAGTAGCCAATAGTAAACTACCTGTAATAGTGAAGTTTACCATTGTATTTAGTTGTTATTTTTATCAAAAACTGTTTACATTATTATTATCATGAACATAGCGATAAGATGTAGCTATTACATATTTGTCTCAGAAACAAACCTTGGATCAACCCCGCATTATTAGAATTTTAGTTACTGCTGATTATTATTATTTCTCGTTTTTTCTTTTTCGTATATGCACAATTTGTAGAAGTATTATTAGTAGCAGTTGTTGTTTTTACTTTTTTGTTGTATTTATCTTTGTTTTTTTTGACACGTAGAAATGGCAAATAGCCAATTATTCACTACCTAGCATTAGAGAGGTGTGCGATTGTATCGTAAGATATATACAATTATATGAAGTTTGAAAAAAAATTATTATTATGACGAGTACCTTTTACATGGATGTAATGCATTATCACTTAGTCTAGTAGCTTCTTACGTCGTAAGTAAAATAAATGCTTTCCAAGGACTTTCCTACGTCCATGGCGGGTGGACAGCTTCTTTGATGGTACAAGCTTTAACTTGGAATTGAGTTCATTTAGGCCATCCACATGTAGATATCCAGATATGGGCTTGAAAATCATATTCTAGTCTCATTAGATTGGATTTTATGCAGTTTGCTTCTTAAAGTAACTTTTTGCATCGTGGGAACTGAAGATACATCGAATAAAACTTCAATCTCATTCGAATTTATATACTGTGGACGACTTCTTGAGCTTTTATCTTGGAAACCGTGGGGCTGTAGTTCTGTGGTCACTTGGTGTTTCTGCCGTGGCCGCAAGTCAGTCAAAGCCAGTGCAAAAAGGTCTTTAAAATCCTACATACAATCACCCTGAGAATTTTTCCCGTACTGATGACAACAACTGTGAAGGAAATAAAGACCATTCATCGCATCGACTGACTTACGGCCGCGGCAGAAGCATCAATCGACCACAGAACAACAACTTGACGGCCTCGAAGTTAAACATGCAAGAAGTAGTAAGCCTACAAATATTGTCCAAATGCTAACTGAAAACATTGACCTATTGTTATGAATTCTCTTTTAATGAACTGTGGTGGTCTTACAGAGGATTTCAAAGCGTCACTGCCTGTGAGGCATAGTAAGAACTCAATCGTTATACCACAAAGTATTGTTCTATACTTTGCTCCATTTTAGCTTTATCAATCAGAAAGTTGAGTGACTTGTGCAAGTCATTTCCGACAGTCTGTATCCGCCCCTGTTTTCTGCCCACCATCAGGTCTACTTCGTGTTATAAATTCCTTCAACGATACCTGAGATGCAAATATTAAAAGAACCGCGAGCCGAGATGTGCTTTTTATTACGCCAATACGCTAAAAGACTATAGGTTAGGCTGTATCCACGCCGCCAAGAAAGCTATCACCTTGCCGGACATCTTCGGGCCTAAGTGGATTGAATGCACCTAGGCCTCCAAGCCATTTGAATGATCCCAAAACTGATGACTCATTGGGTACTAGCAACATGTTCACCAAAAACCTCCCAATTCCATCTCGGTAATCTGATATGATTGAAGTGATTTCAACTTTCAATAGCAACTTTCTCTTCTTCCAAAAATACGTAGACTTTCTTCTGGCCTTGGAGTCAAAAGTTCAAAGTCCGTGGACAAGACGATGGCCTATATTATTGGTAGTCATTGAAAAGAGTCTCTGAAAAGATGGAAAAATATTTTGGCAGTTCATCAGCGTTGCCAGTTTGGATTTTCAAATCCAAATTTGAGAAATCTGGATTTCTGATTAACTGTTTGGCTTAAGACTTTTTGTTTGGATTTGACTCAGAATTTGGATTTATTTTGAATTTATCAGAGTGATCTCTATTTTGATGACTTGACGTAACAATATCAAGTCAATATGTCAAAGAAGAAGGTTGCTAGCAACACTGAAGAGCTAAAGTCTGTCCCCTGTTGTTTTCACCAATCTCTTCTGAGATTCAAAGGCTTTCTTTATTACAAATATTGTATTGTGGTTGAATAAATGTTCCCAAATTACATATTTGTCAATGGAATCTCTCGTAACTCATAACTTTGTCTGCATTACACTTTCTCTTATGGCCTGTATACATGGTCCCGCCTAGCCGAGATATCTCGCCTAGCCAGGATACCTTGGTTGCCTGTAAAAACACATACAATTTTAACTTTGCATATACCTGAGAGATTTACCCCGTCCCTTCTTGCTAGGATATTTTCACCCCGTTTCAGCAAGGCGGGATAGCTCAAGATCACCATCTACATTGCAAAATGGATGATAAGGAGCAATTTGTACACGAGCACATTACTCGTGAGCGATTTGAGGCAATACTTCTTATGTTAATTCAAACAGAAAAAAACACCTCGTATAGGCGAAATGCCACGACTAGGCTGGGTATCTTGGCTAGTAGGGATTGTTTATACAAGCCTTTACTGCCTTTTAGCAAACGCTTTGAACGCATACTGTTGATAGCAGTCCACCATCTGCAAAAAGCCGTCTGGCCTTTTTTCAGTAAATCTCTTGTTCTACGTCCTCGTTTTTCGAATTTGGATTAATCTAGACTCTTGCAATTCATGATTTGGATTTGACTATTGTTTGACCTGGCAAATTTGCAGCTCATTGAATGATCAAACTCTGTTGAATGTGGCTGCTAGAGATAGCTACTGGTTGTATGGACATCTGCTGGATTATTGACACAAGAGAATGCTAAATTCGTTGCTCAAAGCAGTAAGACTTTTAGAGGAGAATACAGAACAAGAAAGAAAAGACGATGTATAGATTGGCTATTGATGATTCACACAAGCGATTATTCAGATGTGCTGAGCAAAGAGCCTACAGTCGGAAATATTGCTAAATGCACAATTTTGTTCAGAAGATAGACATGGTCCTTCTTTAGGTTTATCTGATTGGTGTGAGAGAAACTAACAGTCAAAATTTTGTATACAAATCAAAATTTTATCCAAAAATGAATAAATCTTAGCGTCGCCTAAGCACATTAAGCCTACATTTTGTTTTACATAGACTTAAGCAAAACCTTTATGAATGCTGGTAGATACGGAAAATTATAGCTCTGCAGCAAATACTTGCCAAGAAGAGAAAAGGAGGGGTCTGGGGACTTTGCCCCCTGAAAAATTTCTGAACCACAACTTCTACTTTGCCATAGTATGCATCTCCCAAAAATTACGTGTCCAATTTTTGTTGGACTCAATAATTAGATATGCCCTATCAACAACTGTACACTTCATCAAGTGCAAATGCACAGTTTTGATTTACTGCTGTACATAGTACAATAAGTGCAAGTTTAGTTTAGGGCTTGGCTCAAGATTTGTAGCATAACATTTGTCCTACTGCAAAAAGCTTAGTCATGGTACGAAAGACACAATTTCAAATGGCATCAATAGCACGTAATTGGAATAGGTAAGGCAGCATATAGAAGAAGCCAATTACTTAGCGGAAAAAATGCCATGGTATGCTGGAATTCAGGTGAATTGTAACATCTTAATATTTCACTTAAGAAGGAGAGTAACACCAAGTCCTTTTTGATTAACATTGAAAGTCAAATTTAGTCAACCATTGGATACTTGTGGCCAATGGCACTAACAAATTTGTAGGTACCTTATTTAATGATGCTTATGAGCAGTTTGCATAAAAATATATGCCAATAGACTAAAGAAGTCTAGAAATGTATGAAGTACAACTCTATAGTACAGTGTTTTCAGAAAGCAAGTATGAAAGTGTCAGAAGATATCAAATTGATAGAAAGTGATCAGTGAGAGTGCCTTTGATAGTAGTGACTAGAACATGTGGAAAAGTGCTTGGACAAATACGTATAGCCTGCTACTCACCTGCGAAGCCTGTTGTTTTTAGTAGGCCGCAAAGAAAATTCTTACCAGATTTCTTCTTGTTTGCGTTCCGTGGCCAAACGTATGAGCAAAAATCAAAGAAGTTCACATTATAATATCCCAATTAGCTGTTAATAGTTTCGTTATTTGACTTATTCCTAAGCTTTCTTCAAGTTTCGAAAAAGCATTTTCAATTTGAAAGCAACGACTCTTAGGGAGTCCATTGTGCTTCAGTACGGCAATCATTTGATCGCACAAGGTATGCTTTAGTATCTTTAATATTGTATTTGTCTTATACACGAGATCAGAAAGTACATATTGAGGCTTAAAGGCAAATTTTCATGCTACATTTTGATATGAAAACTTTTATCTTAGCGCAAAGGAAATTACCAGTATTTTCCGTATGAAGTTTTGAGAAATTTCCTCATCACGTATGAGATAAGGCAATAAATGTCCATCGCAGAGGTCCAATTCATAAACAGCTCGTTTTGTTCTAAAAAAATTTTCTTTCAGTATTTCGTAGTTTTCATAACCTTTCAACATTCAGCCTGTATCAGAGCCATGTTTGTATTTTTGGAATAAGAAGGAAGTGATGTCTAGAAGCTCTTCATTGCTAACAGGTATCGTCAAAGCTTTGTTCTTCCACTTTGTCGATAACAATGAATCCACCGCTGCGCAATATTACCTACGGAGACGCTAGTTAGCAAATGCCCTTTCCTATACACGCACTTTTTCGCATGTTGTTATGTCCCTGAAAATTGGTGGACAATTCTAAGTCAAAATTTAATGGCCCATCTTTTCAGTAGGAAATAATTTGTTAGCCCAGCATCTATCACTTTGGTTACCCTGTGGAATCCTTTCTGACCTAGTCTGCCCCATACTTCATGACAGCTCCCTTAGAGGAAAATGCCAAACTTTGAAATACACCCCCCTCGAACAAACCCTCCCCTCAATTGAGCCCCACCCAAAAATTCGTTTTTACAAATAAGCTCTCGATGACTAATTCGGATGTACGATATTTCACTTCCACTTACACAGTTTCATAGCTTGTTCCACGAAATTAGCGCGCCAGAAAATTTGCACGAATTTTACAAAATCGTGATATTTCTACCTTACTTTCATGAAACATTACTATTTTAGCATTACAAATTTTCAATTCCACATCAATATAGTTTAAATCCGGTACCATTTTAGGTATCACAGCTTCCTATTCGTCTTCTTCATGCTCTTTGCCATCTTCACTCTCCTTTACCATAGTATTTTTTACAATTTACATCATCCGCTAGCATACTAATATTTCCAGATTCAGGGGCGGAGGTCTGGAACCTTTTTGGCTAAAAGAGCCATCAAAGCTTCATATTTTAAAATGTATTTTCGTGTGAACAATACATTGCTTTAAAAATGTCGCGCTGCGAAAAGTAGAACCACTGTCTACTTTTTAATCCGTGACATGTGATGCTCGCAAAATCCTCTGATTCGACAATCACTTAGCCAATGATCTACCGAGCTATATACCACCGAAGACAGCACAAGTGGTAGCTTTAGAAATCCATTGCGGAAGCTTTGCTGCTTTGTAATGCATTTCGATTCCGTTGACGTGTCAGCTAAGGTATTTTTGTCAGAGCCAGGTATAGTCATCAGAAGAGCCATATCTGGCTGGCGAGCCATAGTTTCCCGACCCCTGTTCTAGAGCATCTGACGATCATCTTAATGTGTACATGTTGTAGAATATTGATCACCCTGTGGTCACATCACGTGATGGACATATAATTGGGAAAACAAGAACTGTTTAGTGAGTGAATGAGTGAGTGAATGAGTGAGTGAATGAGTGAGTGAGTGAGTGACTGAGTCATTGAGTGACTGAGTGACTGAGTGACTGAGTGACTGAGTGAGTGAATGAGTGAGTGAGTGAGTGAGATCTGAACGTTAAACACACATCCATTTTATTGAGAGCATTATGTTGCAAAGACACCCCCGTACTTGCTACGGAAACAATACCTCCTGGGTTGATTATTATGGTATTAGTATCGTGTAGAGTAGAGGTTTTTAGTAGTGTTATGATCAGTAAGAGAGATAGTGTGGTATACAGAGAAAATCTATTATATATGTTTTGTTATGTTTAGATAAAATCTAAAAGTCACAGACGAAATATTCAATTTTGTCTCAATCTGGCCCATAATTACAACACATTATCAGACATCACAATATACAAGTTTCTTTCTTTGTGTTAGTTACCTACACTATGAATAGAATTAGAGACCTTCTGGGTACTATATATCATCATAATCGTTGCTAACACAACACATGCAAAGAACTGCATGTGCAATGTTGATATAATTTTTGCTACTGTGGACTTAAAAAAATTCTGAAACTTTAAAGGCCGCATTAGCTCTATGCCAAGAATGAAAGTCTTTCTCAAATTCGCATTAAATCTATTTGAAGATCTGGAAAGTTTGGCCCATTTGCGTTAATTTTCTACGCATTGATTTCACTTGTGCTAATGCTCTCAGACTTTTAGTTCCTAGAATAACATATATGTGTAATTGCAAATTCTGATTTCTACAATTCGCAAATTTGAACGTACCATTTCCTTTTGAGATGAACCAAATATGTCATGAGACTGTTCTTCGAACCTATCAGCAGTCTATGCACAGTGACTGTTGTTTTCGTTTTAAGATGGATTTTAGAAGACGTCAGTTGCGTTCTATTTTCGAATTTAAAGGAGAAGAAGGATAGCAGGAGTGTTTTGGCAAACTATTCAAGGCCAAGATCTGCAATAATCATTTTCTAAGAACAAAATATTCAACTGAGAAGCCCCTAACTTCATACAGGAATAGCAATTATTGTTATACAACTATTTTGAATCATTTTAAGAGAGTTTAATAGCATATCTGTCTAATTGCTTTGGCTTTTGAATTAAAAGACATCCAAAAAATGGCTAAAGTCTATAGTTTTACAGGATGCACAATAGTGGCCTTTGCCCCCCAGACTTCATATAGACTCAGTGTGGTTAGTTGATGTAACTGTCATAGGTCAATAAGACTCTAGAACACGTGACATGAGAGCTATTTCATCTTCATTCTGATTGGCTGATCCTCTTCGGTGGGCAAGACAAATCCTTCTATTGTGTTGAATAAGTCTAAAGCAGGGGCGCATACAGAAAAATGTTTCACTGTCTTACCACATGCTAACTGGCCACGCCCATCCGACCACGCCCTTTTAGTTTTCTGCTTTTCTGAAGGCATATTCACCATTAGGAACCAAACACAATCCAGCCTTCTCATTGAGAGTGTAACTATCTTCCAATTTAGCACAAGGGGTGCACATATATTCTAAAAGTGCTCTTTTATACTCTCTTGACTTGATAAATATAAAATGGACAATATTGATGATACATGGCTGCATAAATATGCCAATAGTTCACTTGGGCACTTAATTTAGTAAACTTAAAAAGAACAATATTGATTATACATGGTTGTATAAATATTGGAATAGTGTCTTTTGGTACTCTCTTGACTTGATAAATATAAAAAGGATAAGATTGATGATGCATGGCTGCAAAATATTTTGCCAGTGCTCAATATAAACAAATTATGAATAGGGATATGAAGGTAAATAAAATCACTACAGGCAGGTTTACTGTATGAGTCAAGTAAAAGCTAATTTTTCGACATTGGTAACTTAGGTGTAAATCATGGACAGGGATAGGCTGTGAAGTTGGTAAGGGGTTGTAATGGTTCACATCGAAATAAGAGATTTGTTTCAGAAAAATGATGTTACAACATCATTGTAAAACTAAAGCAAAGCAAGGCTATTAAAAATAAATGATGATGGGCAGACTACCTTGCAACAATGACATTATTTTTGTATATTAGAGATCTTTTTCCTTATGATTGCCTCTTCTTTATATAGGGGGTGGCTAAGGCTAAATATGATTAGCAACCTGGTGCTGTGAAGTCTCCAAAAAAGGGTTCTTCACCTTCGGACGGGAGGCCAGCATGTTCCGATGACTTCACCCTATCCCTTCCCTAGCACCACCTCTAGTACGGACGGTCAAATTTTTGTATGAATCAGCCTCGGAATCTGGGGCGAAAAGTAAGCCGATATAATGTAGCTCATGTTTTAACCACAGGCTCACACCTGCAGAGCTGATTGGTTGAGGTCTAATGTGAACTTCAAAGGGATACACTTTAACTCTGCGTTGATTTTAGTAAATTAATTTTTTCTCTAATTAATTGTGCCTAAAATTTCATGTGTTTTGCCGTATTGTTTGATCCATCCCTTGCAATAAGGATATGAAATGAGTGTTTTTGAAAGCCACTGACTAATGAAGCAATTAAGATTCTTTGTTTCCTGAAGAACAATAACTTAGTTGTAATGGCCATTTATGTGAGACCACCCCTTAAGCAGCAATGTACTTTCAAGCTAAACGACTTTGTACTTAAGCAATCTCTGGGTACTTGATGTACCCGGACTAACGACTCCGCTAGGGGTTCAAAATACAGCGAGTAACATTCCCTAACAATAAATGTTAGGTGGAGATCAAAAAATTCATAAAGGAAAACGCAAAAAATTTTTGTTGTCTTGATGAATTATAGTAATATTTTCAGCAAGGGCGAAAACAAAAACTTGGTGGGAAGACTTAAAAATTCAAGTCTGGCGGGAAACAACTTTCCTTAGCGGGTCATCATTTCACATTGAAGGAAGTTTTCAGCAGGATCGTTGCTGGAAGATGCAAAAAAAGTTTAATCCAAGTAATCTGGAGGTTTTTCTTAAACACTATTTTACCGTAAATTGCCTCCTTTGAACATACTAAGTTTGTTGCGAAGGTTGACATGTCAATTTACCTTATTCATTATTTTCATGCGAAAATTCCTGTCCAAATATTCCCATCTGAACTTTTCAGGTATCTCTTTACCCAATGTCATTTTCCACTTTCCTAGTTTCTTCTATCTTTTCCATTCAATGAGCTCGAATTCGACAAAGCTGTACTCTAAATGTGATAGTGGCTGGGGAAGATGTTTTATTTCATCAGGAAAGCTTAATCATTCATTTCCCGTCGCTGTAATTTAGATCATCGGCGTGAACAAGAGGTAGCACCCTATGCAATTAAAATGAATAATCGAGTAATTCGAGGAGTATCATTGTCATAAATAGAAGCAGCTGCGACACGAGAGTTCTATGATTTGCTACACATTTTGCATTTTCCTTGCAGCAATAGTTGTATTCAAAGATACGATGCTACTGAAAATAAATAGAGGTATGTCATTCATCTCGAATTTCCTTCCTTATACAGATAGAGATAGTCGTATACTGCAATGCAAATCAAACAGTAGAATTCAATCCACATTATGACAGCTGCGCACTAACAAGTCGTGAATTGCTGCATAAAAACATTGAGAACAAAAATTGCACCCTAAACGATGTTATATGCAGTAAACATCATAGAAAAAAAGACGTTGATAAAAATAGGGAATATTGTCTCAAGACGACACGAATAGGACTGCAATGCTTGTATTATTAACCTTAAATTAGAAAAACCCAACCCCAACTCTTCAGCAAGAAAATTGCTCCACAGTAAAATACAGGATTTTTATCATTTAAGAAACAAACAAGCTGCTATAGTCAAGAGCTTGGCAAACATTGTTGAAGGACCATAGCAAAGTAATTGAGAATATACTCCTATGCAACTAATAGCACTTTCTTGTAGATCCATAGTACACAAAACAAAATTAATTATCTCTACATTCAGGAATATCATATGAAGCAAAAATAATCCAAGATATTCATTTAATAAAAATTTGCTAAGGCACCAAAACAGTATGAATTTGGGAATAAAAACAAATATGAAACTATCGTAAGGTATTTTAATGAAGCCCAAAAGAAAAAGATACTAAAAACAGAGAAATGGCCAATTCTAGAATCGAGATAATTGCTGGTAAACGTATAGATTGAAACGAAGTTTAAATAACCTTATCCCCCGTTTATTTGGTAATAAAAACAACTTTTACAAATAAGGAATCACTTGCGTTTGTTTGTTGTGTGCAAAACGCTTGGAATCGAATGGTGGACGTACCTTCTTGATAAGTGAATCATCCACAAGAGAAGGCAGCCGTACATGAAAGATGCATGAATTATATACTCTTAAGTTGCACGGCATTCCCTTCAAGAGCACCAATTTACAATCTTCTGAGCTTTGAAGTTATAGTTTATAATACACTTTCAGTAAATTCTGCTTCAACGATTAGTAAAATTACCCTCTTATAAAACACTCCATATGCGAAAGCCAATCTCAAGATAGCGTTTCAAGCAGTCTGAGAACCTTTACATTGAAAGTTTTTCTTCGGCCCCACCCACGGTGGGCCCTATAGTAGACATGGGATGGGAGAGAATGCCAAATACAATGAAAGTATATTGATCCTATAGTGATCGGTGTTAAAATAAAGCAGCTTACTGAACAGGTAAATTCACGTAAATTTTACCTTTCACTCCAAACAAATTGGTTCTCGCAACGTCCCTGTATGCGTGGTATTAATAGGATACTGCAAGACACAACCGTGGGGCTTAGCAATTTCAACGGAGAAGAAATTGAAGAAATTTTAAAACAAGGACCCCACTGATGATTTCGGCCCCCTGGCCCTGCAATCCTTAAAACCACCACTGTCTTTGCCAACAAGCTTTCTACCCTGATATCTCAACAAAACTTAGAAATTCTTAACATGAGCAAGTTAGTCTTGTCCGAGTTGGTGTCTGTTTATACGAGTTTTGTTGTCTGTACACAATATTTAGATTTTTTGTATGTGATATTTAGATTTTTTGTTTCGGCCTATTTTGCTCTCAGCTAACAAAAATTGTTTCACTCACTGTCTTTACTAGATCTATTATGACTGGATTAGTTAGCAATTTCATACAGACATAAAAAGATTACTTGCAGAAAAGCCTAAAAAATGCTAGGAACTAGAATAGTAGGAACGACCTGTGAATTTTTTGCAACTGTCGTCTGTTTTGCGCTGCATTTTAACGATGATCATTGGTGCTTTACAGCTGCAACCTATCGGTCCTCTTTTTCATTTTAATTTTCCCCCTTCAATGATGTCATTGTCCTTCTTGCTACTACGCGGCACAACTCAATCATAAAATCTTGCATGCAGGAAAGCTGAAAGCACCCAAGTGAAAGCTTGAAAAGTATTTCTGAAGAAGATGAGATCAATGTTTTTTCATAAAATCAGTAGGCTCATGTCCACTCAACTCATTCTAAGGATGGCTTTCATTGAAAGTTTCAACGAAAATGACAACTTGATCTTCCATGATGCTGGTGGGAAGCGGTAATTCAAGATCTTATCTGGCTAGCCCTACCCAGCATCACAGGTGTCGTAACTAGATCATTACAAAATATTGTGGAAACAAGAAATCAATCAACATTTCATTAACAATCTCAGTAGAACAATTGATCGATCTGTGCAAAATTTTCCTAGCAAATTAAAGAATTGCTTGCGTGGAAAATATGAATGAAAAAATGTTCAAATGACTTGGCCCAGAATCATATGAACCCATGCTATTAAGTCACGAATAAACCAGGCGTCCCAGTAAAGATTGTAGCAGCCGTGTGACCGATTCAGCGCCTCCAGGCCAGATGTTGCACAGAAGCACGTGGTTTAAACCTAGCTCTTTTGCTTTTATTCCATGTTGCACAAATCTGATAATAAAACAGCATGTGAGTTTTCTGCTAAACGAAACTGTGAATTAAATTTGCTTGATTCTAGTATTGAAAAATGAATTTGAGTATTTCTCTCAGGCTTCCGTTTTGAAACGAACCCAAAATAGAACGATGCTTTTTAAATTTGTTTGAAAAGAAATTATCTCATGCTTACCACGATTTACAATGTCATTAGCACATGTGTTCAACAAATAGAGAAGACTTGGCAACGCAACTGTCAACTTGCGCTGCTACTTCAACGCTAATTTAACTACTCTTGCAACTCAAGAGGGATGTGATCAAGTGCTTTTTATGAGCGAAATTGCATTTAGAACATGGCTGTATGATCAAAATAACCAATATATAGTTTCAAGCAGTATATGGAAGCATTCAAGTACGATGCACGTGAAAAGGCGCGCACCTTGCCTCAATGAGGTGTGTGCCAAAGCACGCCCGCAATCGCGCGTCTGGAAACGGAGAACCCTGGAGTTAACTTCCCCTTGTATTGATTTTTTGAAAAATGTACCTAGCTCTTAATCTCCTCCGGCAATGAGACCCATAAATGGTAACCTTTGTGCTGAATATTTTCAATTCCATATTTTGTTATCTTAGCATTCACAAATTGCAGATGATTTTTACTTCTTTAATTATATTGGACATCTATCTCAGTAAGTTTGTGTTTCCTAAATGTTGGATTTAGATTATTTTTTGCTTTGAAAATTTCAACCATTAGCAACAGCAGATTGTGCTGATGAATGGTCACATACTTTTCTTCCTAGCTTTGATTTACTGCCTTTGCATACCGGACGTAGTGCTTTTTCAAAAGTACGTACCAAAAGTTCAAAAGTACCGAAAATTCAAAAGTTTTGCATCTGTTACCCTATCATTAAACATCAATACTAGTTGGCAATAGTGAAATTGTGAACTGATGAAAGAATTCAAATTTCTGATTTAATGGGATCAATATAATTTGACCAGCGTGCAAGTTCATGAATCTTTTGATTCGCCTTTCTATATAAGTCCTCGATATACATTTTTGAAATTTAATTCCTTATCGAAAGTTATTCCCAGCAACTTTCATAGTTACTTTCCTTAATTTCTGAATTTCCAATTTTTTTTCAATGCTTTTATCCCCAAATACCATACTATGGAATTTTTCATCATTGAGTTTCAAAAGATTATCAGAAAACTATTTTACAATCACAGAGCAGTTAACTTCTAATTGTGCAAGACAAGAAAGGGCACTGGTCACATTTAATGTCGTCAATAAATATATCATATAGCAAAGATCCTAGAACAGAGCCTTGCGGCACTCCTACTTTTATTTGTCCCCATGTACTACATGAGCCCTTGAACCGACCCTTGCGGCACTCCCATTTTTGTTTATTCCCATGTACTATTTGGAATAAATTGGGGCTTTTTTTGTTTCAACTTTAACACTGCACCGGTGATAAAGGGCGTCGTGGCCGAAGGTGGCGATATAATGAATGAATGAAGAACTGATATGTATTAGTATTTATATGAATATGCCAATGTACGTAACCGCTTCGAAATGAGGATTTATTGTAACTATTATTAACTATGCAATGGAATTTCTTGAGGTAACATGATCACCTTTAACTATAATATCTACCATGTAAATGTTTGCTTAAGTCTTGATGCTTGGAGACTTCAACGTATTTCACCAAAATCTACTATCTGAAATTAAACTCAAAGCGCCATTTTTGAGGGAAAAAATCATCTTCGTTATTTTGCATAGCTTAGCCGTGTGTAGCTTAACTGAACTATGGGAATATGGATGTAGAACTAAATTATGTATAGAGCAAAAATAACTTTACAGAACAGTTCTGTGTGCAGTCTCAGTGAATAAGTGAGTAGCTGTGCCTTCCTGTGTCTCACTGCATCAGCTTGATATTACCATGGAAATTGCTGATATTCAATGAACAATCAGGTATCCAACAATATTGCTTCATTTTTGCTCAAAAAGATGGTTAAAATCTTGCTTTTTGAAGTTCATGACATCAATTCAAAGGTAAAGAACTTCATTCAACAGTGTTTTGGATAAGTTAATGCTAGAGGCTTGATATTGGATTTCAACTTGACTCATTTGCATCCCAATCCCGAATGAAGTATACCTATCTGGAACCCTTCTGAAAAGCTTCAACGTATCATAATCAATTGACTATTTACTGAATAGCATTTTCCTTACAATGAGTGAAGATATTCTAAAACGCCGTTTACACGATATCGGATTTGAATGGATCCGATATCATGTGAACGGATATATTTAGCAATAGCTGTCAACAACAAGAATGACCTCATTGCCAATCAAGTATGACAGCATATCGGCTTCATGCGTCTACACGATGCCGTATTCATTCTGAATCGTATTCATATGAGTATCGATTTTAAATCAGACTCATCATCGTCTTCATGTAGACGGAAGGGCAATACGCTACGAAAAACCGTCGGATTCACTTGAGTCCGAGATTGTGTAAACGGGATCGAAAGACTACTTTCTTCCATAAACAGCTGCTCATGGTTTAATGATTCCGCCTATTTCCAAATCGACTCTTGTTAATTGTATTAAGTTGCAATTTCAGTCAAAGGATTGTGATTCTATATTGTTTAGTTTGTTGAGAGATCATTTATCCTATGCTTATGAATTAAGTAGTGTTTAATAGACCTACAATAGAGCCCCGCCTTAGGAACATACGGCTATCTCGTTTTTACGGCCACGTGGCTTAACCCAGAGCACCAGCCATACACACAGCATTATAAGAAAACCCCGTTAATCAAGCGTCACTTCAATACGATCAATGGCTTCACCCTGTTGATACGGCCATTTGTACTTGGAAAAATTATGACAAAATCAAAAATATGACAAAGTGTACATCCGTTACCAGCTTTTGCTCAGCTTTTCCTAGGCAATTCAAAGCCAATGAGCCAAATATTTTAGTTGTGTGTACTGCAGTCAGAAGTGTAAATTCCAGGCGGGGTAGGGGTGTGACACTCTCCAACAGATGCAAGAGCAATTTTCAGGGCAATTGCATCTCTTTGTAAAGAAATGATATCAAGGAGTCGTGTCGTGTATAAATTCCAGTGCAAGTTCCGATTTGGATTATCCTTCCCTCGGCGCCCTACCGTGAGATTTTGTTTCTAGCGTTAGACTATAGGTGTAAAATACCAAAATTATGGGTCAGCGTTGAATACTCGCCTTTCTTTTCCAGGTTGGAAGATCAGTATTCCTTTAGAGAACAAAGATCAATGATGACAGCAATGTTCTCCAATATTCCAAAAAGGCGTCTTCCGGCGCTCTAGTGGGCGTGGTCTTAAACTACTTTTCTGAAGGAAAAACCCGGACTCCCAACTTCCTCTCGCTTCTTTTGACAGTAGCTACAGGCCTTTTCTGTGTCATCCAATTATATAATCTGCGTGCTTCCCTTTCAAAAACATTGGGGCTTGCTATTTATGTTATCTTAGCGTGCAAAAAGTCAGTAATTAAACCTCTGAGCATGACATTCTAGATGGAGTAAGTACATTTTGGTTTCAATTAAATGAAGATTTCCATTATCGGTACCGCATGACCTTCTATCTTATCTTTATTACCAATGTAATGGTGTTCTTTTAACATATGTTGTCATATTATAGATGAATTTTTTGCCGGGCAAAACCGAACTCTGCAGGGTAAAAATCCCTGACACCCCAACTGAAGGTATGTGAGCTACACCCTTGACTGCAGTATATAAGGCAGTACACACATCGAGAAAATGTTATTCAGTGGCTTGTAGTTGCCTAGGAAGAGTAGCGCAAGAAATGGTAACGGACGCACATTTAGAAGCCAAAATTTGCTAAGTTCAACCAAATTGGAGGCGAGGGGGTAGGAGGGGGCACGATGAAGTCTTTGTGGAATGCACTAAGTGATGAGATAAAATTAACAACTTCAGCAAAAAATTTTTAAAAAGAAATACGACACTGAGATGGCAAAAATTGTACATGCCACATCTGCACATTGCAAGTTTCTTTTTATTGGTTCTCTATCTTTTTCTTAATTCTTTATTTTAAATCTATTTATGTAAAAATAGTATTGTATTGTAAATAGTTGCTATTAATTAGCTTTTAACTAGTATTCAAAGCTAACTGTAAAAAAGTGTTGAATATGAATGAATATGAATATGACATATGCAAATAGTTTAACATCAACAATCTTTTCCATTGTAAGTTATGTTGAAGAATGGGAAAAGTGAACTAAATGATGACATACTTCAAGAAGAGGTCCAGTCAATGATTGTGAATGACTACGGGGGGTGGCTAAATGGCCAAAAAAGTAACGGCATAACGCATGATTGGTATAACTCTGTCCCTGTACGCTTTTTAATATCTCTACCGCTGTCACATGCGTATTATTTGTATGGAAATATGAAAAATTGTTTGTTTACAATTTGTTTGGATTCTCCGTCCTGTGCCTCCACCATCTTAGTCCCTTTGTTTACAGTATAAGATATTGGTTTTTAAGTTAGTTTTTGAATTTGTTTCTTAAAATTTTACCAACTGATGCTTTTAACTAGAATCCCTCGTGTCCATGGGGCTCATTAGTTGAGGAATAATAATGCTCTTGCTGCTTCAACAAGATATACGTATGACGTTGGCCTATTAGTTATGCGTTTTCACCTAGAGGTTGAGAACAATCTCTTTTGTTGGTTTTCTCGACTGTTTAACTTCATTTAAATCGATTAGACTATCTACAACAATCCAGACACCAGGGTTGATAATAATCTTCTTAGTAAAAGTATGGTCATCCAGACGTTGTTGAACAAAAACTTATATGGAAGCCAATGTCCGGCCACTAAGGTGACTGAAATGATCTCGGCTATCCCAGAGAAAATATGATCTCGGCTATCCCAGAGAAAATAGACAGAAAATGAGCACCAGAAAAAGTTATTTAAGATAATGGCACATGATTTGAAAGATATCCTCATTCTGCATGCTAGGGGAAGGGCGTTGGAGGCCCCCAATGGTTGAAAAGGTTTTGTGACAAGCGCTCAATTTTGCCAAGCAATCATACATTGGAAGGTAACTTGGAAAAACAAGCGCAAAATATCTATTTATTAAAAGTTACTCGCCAGTATGTGAAGAACAGCAGTTGAAGCCATTAATTTTTTTCACATTCAAACCAGTCGCTTCAACAAGGAAGGGCGTATCTTTATTTCTGAAAGGGCATTTCCCTAAGTTTTATGAAGGGTGTTGCCACAAAATTTTCCACTGGATGCAGCCCCTGGCTTACATCATTCTTACCTTTTATTCCATAGCAGCTTGTGCCTCAACACTGGCTATGGTGGGTACACTTTTAACTTTAGGCTAGCCTTCCTAGATAGGGGGCTAAGATCGAATTCTCCTAACTGCCCCAATGGTTTCATCCTATTTTATACTCTCTCTTCTCTCCTCTCTAGGCCTCATCCTGTTTTTTGTCAACCCCTACATGGCGTCAATCTGTTTTACCCCACCAAAGGTGCAGCCCTGGCTACGCCACTTTCTGCAAGCTGCAAAGGGACGTTTAAATTTTAATTTATCTCATTTTATTCTTACTTGTTCATGCTTGGAAGATCCTCGATAAGGATACCTTAGTTACACCTGTCTCACTTCTATCCTAATCCCACTTATGTGTTTTGCATATTTCTCTATTTATTTACCGTTATTTTGTTTTCCTAAACTTTCCCTAAGTTCCCCATATAAATTTTTATCTTTATTTTTTCTGTTTCATCGCATTATTTGATATAATATATTAAAAAGCTTTGAAGTCACCAACAGTGCTTTTCTTGGGGTTCCTCATTTCTTTTTACACTGATGATAGATCCCAGAAAGAGTCCGAACCGTCTGGTTTTGCTATTGGAATTTTTTTACACCTATTGGTAATTCCACAGAAACGGGCGTACGTCTTGGATGAAATTTTATTTCTATCCTCAGTTCCTGGAAAGCCTACATAAAGACAGCTGGGGTTCCAGTGCTCTATCGATATTTATTAGATAAAGCACATTACCAGAAATAAGGGACATGTCGTCCTATCTGGGGGACTGGCAACTAGAATCTAGCCCTTGGAAAATGGCTGAAGCTCTATAGTAGATGTATGGTGTGATGAAAAGAATTCAGCTTTAAAGGTATAGTAAGCGAGACATGCAATTCCCTATGTCGATTTCCCTCAAGCAGCTTTGAAGCCGAAACATCGTCTTTGTTTCGTTGGTAAAATACCAGTATCCACGGTCCCCACGATGAATACTCTCAAGTGCCAAATAAACGGGTGTGGCCATAACAAACAGGGGGATCGGAAAATTTTCCAAAATTTAATAAACGGGGGAGGGTCAAAATGAACGGGGAGTCGGAATTTGAGAAAAGGCTTTAGATGGTTATACAAGGACCGGAAGAACAAAAACAGGTTGTCATAAACATAGAAATACTAGGACTAGAATGAGCGCTCTTTTGTTTTAAGCTCTTTGGATTGACACATGCATGCGGAAGCAATATGGCTACCAACGACTGGCAAAAAGAATGTTGTTGCGACTGATGACCAAATTTGTAAACAAGAGTTTCTCCGAACCGTGTAGCAGATATTGATTTTTGTACCAACTGCAGTCGAATTCCTGCAACAAGTAATTGGAAGAATAACAACAAATCGGTGAAACGAGCGCTACTTACATCGGTAAGTTGCTTTAGGCTGTGTTGTTCTGCTACTTTTCTAGCTTGATGGTACCATATGATAGTAAACAATGTGAGACGAAGTTCTGAAAACAATGAATAGTCAAGAAGATTGCCTTTGTGAAGACTAAGTAGCCATGGCCTCAATCACCATTAGAGTTTTCAGCTTTCTATTACCATATTCTTTTGAGTAACAACTCTGGAGTATCGAATATTCAGGAAGATGGGGTAGAAAATTTCTTGAAAAGTAATAATCAAACGAGTTGGAATAAAATGAAGGGTTTCAAAAATAAAAGCTATGTATATTTCGATAAGTTACTTTCACACTTTCTTTCAAATACTAAGAAGGACTCTGAAAAAGAAAATAGTAAATAATGTGGATTTAACTTAGTATACCTCAGAAGACCAGTACCTCTCGAAATCCTCGAAAGTAATAATTTTGGGTTGTTATAAACGTGAGGGGCTTTAAATTCTCACCTTGCATGATAGAACACCTTGCATTATAGAATATCTGAATAAAAAGGAATTCAGGATCATCTGTTTTTAAAGCATTTGAAAACAAGATTTTGAGAAGGCCGGCTTGACCTTTCGTCAGCAAAGGACTTAGACCAGATACATACTGAATATCTTAGGATGAAAATTCAGTTTTCTCTCTCCTAAAGCCGTATTCTGCTTGAAGATCCACCTTTACTCATGCCAAAATGTAAGAAATGACACCATCATTCATATTCTTTAGCTAGGTATAAAATAGAGCAGCCAATGTCGAATTTGCAATAAATGTTTTCTATGCAATCGTAGTTCCGCGTTGAACTTCCCGCGGCTCTTTGCCAGTCATTATCAGCCATTATTATTCCCCACTGATGTGTCAAGTCATGTGACAGAGTCCGCATTCTAGTGATACTATGTCTATGGTCATAAAGCATAAAGCTAAAACATATACAGCAGTACGCTATTTTGCCATGAAAATTGAGCGTAAACAGTACTAAAAAAGAAAAGAAATGAAATGAGGGGTTTGTATAAAAAGTCAATTTCAATAACGTTAATAAACGCCCATGTTTCCGCCCCATATAGCATTGCTGGCCTTACTATCGTTTTATGCACTTTTCCTTTGACTTTAGGGTTTATTCTTTTATCACATAACACTCTTGTCATGTTCCTCCAGTTTTTCCAACTACTCTGTATTCTATGTGATATCTCCGCGTCTTATTCTCCATCTTCTGATACTGTAGATCCCAGATACTTAAACTTGTCATATCTTTTCAAGGCCTCTCCCTGTAACCTAACCTCTAAGTCTCCATCATCTCAAAATTTCATGTATTCAGCCTTTTTCCTACTTATTCTCAAGCCCCTAACTTCTAAGGCGCTTCTCCAATTTTCTGCTGTTTGCTCAGCATCATCCCGGCTTGTACTACATAGGACTATATCATCGGCAAACAACATGCACCATGGGGCTTCTTATTTTACTCCAAGTGCCAATACATCCACTATTTAATCAAATAAATTAAGGGCTCAAAGAAGATCCTTGATGTAAGTCAACTTTCACTGATACCCATTCTATCATACCTACGCTTGTTCTGATTCTCGTTCGTGCTTCCCCATAAATGTCTTGTACAATTCTAACATATTTATCTGGTACGCCCTTTTCTCTCATGCATCTTCAAAGTTTTTGATTTGGTATCCTATCATAAGCTTTCTCTAAATCGAAAAAGATGACATGCCTACCTCTTCTTCTTTCCCGATGTTTCTCCAGCAATTGCCTTAGTGCGAAAATTGCGTCCATTGTACTCCTTCCGGGCATAAATCCGAACTGTTCTTCTCCTATGGATCTTTCTGCTCTAATCTTTACTTCTATTATCCTTTCCAATAGCTTCATTGTTTGTGACATTAATTCAATTCCTCTATAATTACCACAATTCTGAATGTTGTCTTTTTCGTTATAAATGGGCATGATAAAGCTCTCCCTCTACTCCTTTGGCGTTTTCTATTGTCTGTATATTTTCTTCATTAAATCCCAAAGCATGTCACCACCTTCCTCTTCTAAACTTTTCCAAACCTCTATAGTGATGTTATCTAGGCCAGTTGCCTTACCATTTTTCGTTTTTCTCAATCCTCTCTCGACTTCCTCTCAACTGATATTTGATGCTGAATCTTGGTTTGGAATTCCATAACCTACTACCTTTCTTGGATTTTCCTTATTTAGCAGACGTCCAAAATACTTCTCCCACCTCTTTCTTATCTTTCCTTCATCATCTTGCACCTCACACTATATACAGCTTTAAAACACTTTAAAAGCTGAAAAAGTGACAATAGTGTGCAAAAAGTTATTATCAGTCAGTGCCGTAACCACGGGGGGCAAGGGGGCTGGAGCCCCCCTAATAATTTCCTGTTAAAATAAATTTTTGAGCTCCTCCGCCTCAACCATGGTGAGGCCTCCTCCGATAGTGACTTCTAAGCCCCCCCCCAAATGAAAATCGTGGTTACGGCCCTGTCAGTGGAAATACGTGTTTTCTATGACGCAACCGTGTTCGAAAGGTGTTTCTACGCTGAATTTGGCATTATAAACATTGTTTCACCATGAAACCTCTCTCCATTCTCATCCTTCATCTGTCTGATGTGAGTAAAATCCTTGATCCTATTCCTAGCTTTAGCAATGCGATAGATCTCCTTCTGTCCCGCCGTTGTTTCTTACTTATCGTACAGATCATCCATCGCCACTGCTTTTGCTTTGGCAACAGCTTTCTTTGCCAATTTATTCGCCTCTCTTAAATTCTCTCTATCCTCTTTGTGCCTTTGTGTTTCCCACCTCTTACAGACGGCTTCTTTTTTTGCTTTCACTGCCTCCTGCTCCTCTTCACTCCACCACCACTTCTCTTTATCTGGAGGGGTTCCTGTACCTAGTGTTACTCCTAGGAGCTGTTCTCCTGCTTTCCTTATTACCTCACTATTCCAACTCCACCACTTCTGCACACCCATCAAAGCTCTCATACCCTCAATCACCTTCAATATAAACTCCTTTTTCAGTACATCATCTTTTAACCTCCACCACTTGATTCTCAGTTCTTTTCTCATACACCCCCAATCCAACACTAAAACGTTATGCTGCGCTGACACATGCTCCCCGTAAATGACCTTGCAATCCTTAATCTCTTTCAAATCAGGCTTTCTACATAAAGGAAGTCAATCTGACTCTCTTTTCCACCACCTTTATAGGACGAATACTGGGAATCATTCTTTTTGAAAAATTTGTCCCATATGACCAGATCAAAAGAGAGCGCGAATTCCAAAACTCTGTCCCCCTCCTGATTTCTCTCTCCGATCCCCCAAACTCCGTATATCCACTCAATTGCTTCATTTTGAGTTTCCACTTGTCCATTGAGATCATCTCCAAGAATCAACTTTCTCTGTCCGGTATCAAGCTCAGTTCTTCGTCTAACTCTCCCCAACATCTTTCTTTTTCCTCTTCTTCACACCTAACCTGAGAGGCATATGCACTAAGGATATTTACCGTTTGTCCCAAACTCAACTTCACCCTCATTATTCTGTCACTCTTTCTTTTGACTCCCACTAAGCTATCTTTAATGTCATTTGAAAGCAAGATTCCAACACCATTCCTACTCTGCTCATTTACTCCACTGTAAAACAGCTTGTGCCCTCATCCTAATTCTCTTGCCTTACTCCCTTTCCACCTTGTCTCTTGGGCACACAAAGCCTCTATCTTTCTTCTCCCCATCATCTCTGTTATTTCCCCATTCTTCCCATTCATCGTCCCAACAT
Organism: Cassiopea andromeda; assembly: GCA_018155075.1. Taxonomy (NCBI): domain Eukaryota; kingdom Metazoa; phylum Cnidaria; class Scyphozoa; order Rhizostomeae; family Cassiopeidae; genus Cassiopea; species Cassiopea andromeda. The sequence continues at coordinate 30,810 of WIPJ01000976.1, forward strand.
TCAAGCTACCCGCTCCACGCTGCACTCCTTGGACTAACTTCTTTAACCAAGCCCGTCCATGACTCGGTAGCGCTAGCTCATTTCTCACAGTACTCAGGCGAGGCCTCTGTGCGTTGCATACGGGGTACGCCCTGGCGTTTTCCGAGGCTAATGTAACTTTACTAGTCATATTGGTTCTGGCCATGTTCTACGGCCGCGTGCCCTTGCTGACGCCAACCCTCCCCAATTGTCTGGGCTTGGGACCGGCACAGCGTAGGCTGGCTACTTCTGAGTGGCTGGGTTTTGTCTTGGAAGAAAATCGTTCCCCGAAAATTCAAAATACTTGCAAAATTCTTTAATCTTTCTATTGCAATATCGATAATGTCTACAATCCTCCCAATTTAGTTCCCACATTAGACAAAAATTAAGAAGTTTTGCTCCTAAAGTGCTGGTAAGCTCTTAATTTCCTTAGCAATGTCCTTGTTAAAAGTTGTTATTTCTTCTTACAAAACCACTCACCTCTCTGCAATTTTGTAAACAGCCTCAATTTGGAACTTTAACTTGTCCAAATGAGAGATTTAATCGATGTATTTTATAAGAAATTTTTTGTGGCTTCCAGCTTCCTAGGAAAAGCAGTGCAAAAGTTGTTAGCGAATGTACAGTTGGCCTACTTGAAGTGCAATCTCCCTATTTGAATGTGTCAAAACAAATTGCAAAAGAATTTGGAAACATGAATTTATTTATTGTTGTTCTCGTTCTATTGTAACTATTGGGGGCCATGCTGGAAATTACGATTGCCAATGATGCAACTTTTCGGGACAATTTTTAAGTTAGGGCTAAACCAAAATGAGGCAAAAAGAAATAGTAAAGGAAAGAAGGACACTTGCCCATATTTGATTCCTACACAAAGCATTTTTTAAGGGGAATTCACTGAGCAACTGAATCCATCTCAGGTATAACTTAGGAGGGTGCGTATTTTCTATACGTGCTACGTTACAAGGAGCAACCATGTATAAGCCCACAACTATACTAAACTTCTGTTACTAAAGACAAAATCCCTAAGCAACATTTCTGCCTTAAATTTTTCTCCTGTAAACAATTGACAATTATGAATGAATCTGCTTTTATTCATTGCAGTCAAATGTAAAATTCAAACAAACTACGTGAAACACTTGTAGCGAGTGGTTTACAGGGTACATAGAGGGGATCCCATTGACAATTGGCGTCATTGAGCATCTGTGTACTGGAATAATTGGCATCATTGAGATTCTGTGTACTGGGAGAATATATTGGTCACTGGGCGGCATTTTGTTGCCCAGTCACACAGTTGAAAATTGCTATATGCCTATATCTTTTTGGTTTCTTACACGGAAAATTCTAGCACATTATTGTAACATCCATCAGTGTTATCAGATATAAGCTACTATTGGTTGATTAGGTCATATTCTAAATTTGACACAACAATGTTTAGAATTGTGTGGTTTGACATAAGATATTGTGGCTTTATACGTCTCACAGGATAGTAGATAATTCCTACTTATTGTGTTTAATTGTCTGTCATTTGTGTGTATATTTACCATGTTACTTTGTCTGTTAGATGAATGACATTTATATACTTATTTTGTAGACTAATTACCAGCTTTCCCACACACTTTAGGCCCACTAAAATATTAATAATTTAGATGAATTTAGACATACGACAGCCTATGCTATTCAATACTTGCGCAAAGATTTTTCTTTAGCTACGTTCCTACTTCCTGCAACTAAATGGTACTTGAGAAAGCAGTCCATGGATCTTAGTAAAATTGAATGATCCAGCAAAGCTTGATATTATAGATGTTCCGCATATGATAAATTTCCATACAGGAAACAATTTATTCACTGCTTGATAACAACTCGGGTCATTATTTTAGGAAAGCCATTCATTTAATGTGAAGATTGTAGCAGTAGCATTCTATCAATCATCAGTTTCCAAGCTTCTCTGTCTTCAGTTGTTTTTTCAGTCTACCAGGTTTCCACTTTAGTCTGGTTGGATTTCCTGAAAATTTTCTTGTTTTCAACAAAATTCCTCTTCAAGATACGAATCGTTTTTTCCTTGATATTTCCTTGAACCTGGTTTACGTTTTTTACTAATTCAAAGAATGCAAAAGTTAACCATTTACGTCTTTCCTAACCAAGACAATATCCTATGAAGTCCCAAAGTTCTACTCTGCCAGCATACCGAGGTTGCATGTAGGCACATGGGCACTTTTAGGATGGCTCAAATGCATCTGACCTTTTTGACTTTATACCAAAACTTCATCTCTTTACAGATATGTATTATGCAAGAAACTGAAAAGCTAGACTTCAAAATCCAGATGGTTTTGAGCCACCTTAAAAAATGCCTACCTTGTGAGTGATATTGGAAAAAGCAACATCCTGTGGTTCTTTGAAATTTTTATATCATAGATGTGATCAAGCTGCAAACATAGTGGAAGTTCTTTGACTAACGAATTCCCTGAAAATTCTTTAGATATCAGAAAATTTGCTTGATTTTTCCTTGAAAATGTCCTTTCCTTTTGCCTCCCTGTAGTCAGCAAAGTTCCCCTTAAAAGGAAATTTCCTTGAAACTAAAAGCACTGTCTCTGATGCTAAGAAAGTTGATGATGCCATCTGCCCAGTATATTCTCTGCACACCTCATGATTACATACTCTCTACGATCCCTTGATCACCCTACATATGGTCCAACAGATAGCTCTAAGGAAGAAAGGTAGGATTCCTTTTTGCAATAATACCCAAAAGATTTTTATTAATTTTTTATCCTCTGTAAGGTCTTCTACTACTAAATCTACCTTCCCTAGCTTATTCTACCAGTTCTACAGTAAGTCAAAACCTGAAAAAAGTTCATCTTTGTCCGTGCTATGGCTAATAGTCGTAGTGGGACATTATTCGTTTTAGAAGCAGGAAATTTTTATGGAGTACACAATTACAACTTTGTGAAGGACCTAATTTTAGGAAATTCCAGTTTTCTCTTCAATCTCTAAAGGAAAAGTATCTATTGCCATTAACATCAATATTCCAACTGAAAGGGGAAGAACAGAAATGCAAATGAGAATGTCATGTCTCGAGTGAGCACACAGCAAAATCCAGTTTACATGTTTCCCTTGTTAAACAAATTTGGTACCACTTTTAAGCTCGAGGAATGCAGATTTTTATTAATCTCCTAGAATGTAAAAAGCAAGACTATTCAAGCGAATAATCATGTGACAAAGGCAGGCCGCTGCTTCGAGAATCGGCCTAAGCAATCAAAAGTCATTATGCGGTAGGTGAAACTTTTCAGATGAAAAGCCCAGTGTATATTCATCAAGAATATAACTTTTCAATAAGGGAGTTTAAGCAGTACATACGGTAACGTTAACGGTAGATTTATTGCGTCATTATCTATTATCCTGGCATCTCAATGGTATCAACACTTATAGAATCATGTGAGGAGCCAAGTTTCGAAGTGGACATCCCTAACGTTAGTGTTTCTACCCATTGTTCATAAACGTTAGCTTCACCAAGCTAGCGTTGAGCCAAACGTTAGCATTTTCAACATGTAGCTCTTGCTTTTTCGACAATCTTTTGTCATGAAGACATTTACTTTCATGACTAACGTAGATATGATGAATACGGCAAAGTAGGCAAAATGTTATTGCTTAAATTCCATGTTTTAAAAGCCTAATGGCTTTCGCTTCTTTTCATTCATTGACATGCGAAAGAGAAGTGGTTGGGCAATACAGTTCGCTTACATTGTTTTTGGCTTATGATATCTACCATTCTTCGTTCTACTGGAAATACTGGAAATTTATTAAGACATAAAGCAACAGTGAGCATTAGATAAAAGGGCACATAAGGTTTTTACGGATTGATATAGTTTGTTTGCAAAACACACCTTTGAAACTTGACTGAATAGATTGTTAATGCATTTAGGTGTATTAACCCCTTCAGAAGTCATTTTAAAGGCTGAAGGAAAAACTTCTTATAGCGCTTTTCCATTGCTGAGGATCACAAGGATGAAGTAAATGACATTGTTATATAGATTTTGTCCGCTGTGAGTTCCATATGAAGGATGGGTCTCAACAAAACGATTTTGTGAGCATAGCATAACGAAATTTGCCCAGTATCCGCCAAAGTGGCTCAACTATCTAAAAAATAATCTTATTGACGTCGTCACGAATTTTTCAGGCGACTTTCGTTGTAATCGTCAAAAATATCACCTAGCAGAGATCCACGAGAATGCCACTGCGGTGGTGCTTACATAAATAAATTCACACTTCACCTAACTCAATATTCGTCGAAAAAGCATTCTGGACTATTTTGTGAGCATCACACACAAACATAAGGGAGAACGTCATGTTAGTACACCAGTTGCAGTTACGGGTGCAAATTAAGGGGGCGTGAGTGTGTCACACTCTGACTATTTTCAATACCCGGCCCCATAGACAACTGAATGCTGAACTTGAATTGAGTGAGATTCACACTATTTCGATTTTTGAAAGAAACTCGAATAAATGACAAGTCAAAGTCTTGCTAAAGCATAAGCCTAAAATTACTTTTATATTGAGCCTTTGAATCCTCTTCAACTACGTTCTTTTTGAAGAAATATAACGGTTTCAGAAAATACAACCAATCGCTATGTTTTTTCTATTGATTTTCCACTACTTCAAGTATGCTGCAAGGAGTTTGCAGTTTGAATTATTACCAACTGAGTCGAAAGCCTCACCAAGTAACAGTTTGTGTGCGTCCCTGATGCAGTGAAAGCATTATGCGAGATTGTGGCTGTGGGTACTGAGGTGTTTGCATATGCGTACGCTCCGAACTACTATGCATAAGTCATACATACAATGAAGTATTTTTTCGGAGTTTTGGAGCACTGTACCTCCGATGAACATACACGAGGAAATAGCAGAGAGCAGAAAAGCAACAATACGCTGCATCATTTTTTCTATCTCTATAAAGTTCCTGTGCAACGAAGCACTGGCTTAACGGAGCCCTTCGGAGCCTTTATGAAACTAGTAAGATAGGGGCCTCAGCTTAGTTTTCAAATGAGATAATACAAAAGACTTTTCTCTCCCGAGCGTATGTGTGACCCCTTAGGGTCTCACAAGTTTGAGGACCCTTAGAAGTTGCGCTAGCCCTAACCTATGGGGTTGTTCAATAATTGTGAGCTAACATGTGAGAATGATTACGTAACAAGCAAATTTTTCCATTTTGATCACCCACCTATTCTATCGCATTGTTGTAAATCTAGAACCACCCGACCCCCGTTGTTACGTAATGTTTTGGGTCGTAAGACCCTCCTATCAATCTTTTCGTTATCTGCTCATGTTTCATAGTACCGATTACATTCATGTAACAAATATTCACTCATTCTAGTGCTCTTAAATGTGAAAATGATATTACGGGACCACTTGTATACAGGATGACATTTCTGGTACTTTTGTGTAAGTCCAAAGTCAAGAAACAATGTCAAACCATGTTTCAGAAAAGTGGAGGATACATACATACACAAAAAGCGCTGGATTTTAGGCCCAATCGCGATATAATTGCCAGAAAAGATAAGTTAAAAAAATATCTGTTACATAACAAAAGAGCTATGACCCCCACGCCCCCTAAATTCTTGCAACAGTTAATAACAACAATGACAATACCCTCATACCCCTCAGGCGTTACCTAATTTTTTAATGGCTCCTTTGTCGGTTACGCCACTGCAACGAATCCATTTCTCTTGTACAACTAAGTTTGAAAACTCCCCCAGCAAATCAGTTCCTTCACACATAATCAGCGCTACTATGGTTCCGGGCTTCTTCGCAATAAGAACCAACGAAGAAGGACACAAACAAGACATTTTCACAGGAATCGTATTTCTGTAATACAGCATCCAAACCCCTGTGAAAGTTTTTCCTTGGCATCTAACAAGTTTAGAAATGTTCATGGCACAAAGTTGTCCAAAAAAATAAACACATAATTAAGTAAATAAATACAGGCAGCCCTGAAAAGCTGTGCACTGGAAAAATTTGCATGCTTAGTAATGTTGCTGAAACAATGTCTCATCCATTGTCAATAAAGAAATGTAATAAATAATAGTATAATACCAGATATTGCAGCCAAACTTTTTAGGACAGGAAGTTTCATATATTCTTTGAAGAAACGGGGGGTAGCAGGAGATAAGAATGTATTAGTGGAAGAAGGAAGAATGGAAGTTATATATATATATATATATATATATATATATATATATATATATATATATATATATATATATATATATATATATATATATATATATATATATATATATATATATGTATATATATATATGTATATATATATATATGTATATATATATATGTATATATATATATATATATATGTAAAAATTAGGAGTTTAATCTGTGCACAGTTAGAGATAGGAAAAACCAAAGAAATGGCTCTGATTCCGTGATAACCAATTTTTCTTGCTAATTTTTCTTGAAATTTAAGCAACAATATGAAATGTTAAACAATGCCAAAAGCACCTTTTGACAAGCGTCTGTCTCTACACTCCCCCCGTACAAGGTTTTCACACATTACGTAATTAAACAGGCCAAACAAACCACATTCATTTCAGCTCACAATGAAAACTGTAGTTAAAACTTCAGACATTTGTTATAAAGACATTTGCGCTGTAACTGAGAAGAAAAAGTTAGCAACAGACAGCAAGCTGTGTCTTAAAAAAGGTTGGTTGAAATACTTTGTCCGTTGTAGTACCTACACTTCAACAATTGCTTTTGATGTGTTCCATGGAAATTTCTGAAGTTTCTCATCTATGTAGCGTCCGCAAGATTATGCATGAAGCATCTGTGCTTTAATAGCAGCTTCTCATTTAAGTAATTGCTGGGCTATTCTACAAGATTCACGCTCTACAAGACGTTTATCAATCACATTTTCTAAATCCTATTGTTTTGAAAATTGTTTATTTTCGGTCAACGTTTCTGAGACAACGTATTATTGTCCAAAAGTGCAATGAATATTGATGCAGGAAAGGTTGTAGGGTCATAGATTTGTGTAGCACTTTGGCTTCTCTATTTCTAATCTTGATATTTAAGAAGTAGCATAAAGATCACATTTTTAAAAAATTGATTATAAAGATACCTGTGTGATTGGGTTCGTTCGGATTTCGAAACGAAAATACTTGTGTCGGATCGAATCGGATTAGAAAAGTTGTTTAACAATCGGATCGGTTCGGATTGGATGTCGACTACCAAATTTGAAATAAAGTGAGTTAGTTATTCATCGCAAAAACAAAACGGTAGCAAAAGGCAAGTAGTGGTTCTTGTAATATATTGTGTGATTGAAGTAACTTACCAAGGACGTAAAAGACATGAAAGATATAAAAGACATAAACACAAAGACACATGAAATAGACATATTTTCAGAAATGCGGATATAAAAGACCTATTTTCAGATGCATCCTGAAGAAGTTGGATTAGCAGTGCAATATTTATTTTTTTCTCAAAAGAACATACATAACTCCAAAACTTTTAATACTGTCAGTTATGGCACCTATTATCCTACATCCCATACCTTTGCAAGAGGCATTAAAATACTAATGTCTGAAACTAGGAAGACCCTAGTTAATCATATTCCCCTACAGCGTCTACCTGAAGTTATGTAATTTTGTAGTCAAGGACGCTTGCAGCATGGGGGCAGCGGGCGCGGTCACATGGATGGTCACCCCTAAATTCTTTGTAATTATGCATGGAATATTTTTGTAGGGAGCCATTCGGACAGTGCGTGCGCTGTAAAGAGGGAGGGGATGCCCAAAAAAGCATGCAAAAGTGTACAAGGGGGTCCTCAAAGACTGTACATACTCTCATGTAGTTCTCATCCGCTGAATGCTTGGGTAGCATCCTAAATATATATAACAAACTTTTAAGATTATACACATTTTCATGCAAAGCTGTGATAACTTTAGATATCACGGCTATGCATTGACTTCGTATATCTAGGTGATGGTTGATGACTTAAAAGTACGTACGCTCGGGGAAGGTGGCACGTCAAAATGTACAAAAGCGTACAAGAGGGAGTGGGATCAAAATTCGATGAATATTGAGCGTAAGAACTTTTTGAATGGCTCCTAAGCTGAAAACACAAATCAATATAGAGGGATGAATCAAGAATTTTTTCACGGTCAGCATTTAGTGAGCAAAGCGACTTTTGGACAGTAAGCCATTATGATAGCCTAGCTGGCCACAGATAAAACTGAATTGTGGCCTGTAAAATCTTTTGCATTGAGCTTCAGCTACCACAACACAACTGTATGAGTACCTTGAAGCTTTCACAGAGTTTAATTCCAGTTACAGAAGAAATTTGGATATTCTTTATGTACTCCATTTGCAACAAATACACCCAGAAGTGCTGTTCCAGCCAACTAGAGGCCATAATATTAATAATTTTCTTCTGGGCTTGACTGTGATGGGCCCTTTGATTAGACACTGGATATGAGAGAATGCCAAGTGTAATTAAAGTTTTTGGCAACTATGCTTGCATAACAGCTCTCTATGCTATGCAAGTGTTTTCACAAGCTACCCAGCCCCACTCTGCTTTAAAGAGAATGTAAAGATGATGTTTTGGGAAGGCTACTTTTCAAGTTGCCCATTTGGGGAGCCTGTCCCCTTCTGTTCAGAATTTCTGCATGTGCCCTAGATCTCAAATGAGATTAATAAATTTATACGACATGGAAATCATATCTTGGTTGCCCTTTGGATGCCTTTTGCTTCCTGCTCGTTTCTTGTCCAAGTGTCCCTGTTTCCAGTCCCTTATTTAACGGCATTTTTGGGAAGAGTAAGATCACAAAAAGCATTTTTATATATTAATGGAACAAAAATTCCAGCATTAGCTCCTTTCTAGTATAATTATTGATAATTGTCATTATTAATAATTATCCATTGTTACGGAAGCCTGTAGGGATTACTCTGTCACAGTGATCTGCATTGGACATAAAATGGACATTATTTCAGGAAAAGATCTCCCAAAAGACATAAAATGAACAGATTTTGAGAACTGAAAACACAGAAAACACAGGAAATCAGGCAAAACTCTGTTGGGGGCCCTGTTGATTGGACTCAGATCAGAAATTTGGTGATCGAAGCTTGAATAAAAATAATCCGTTTTTCTTGTGGTAATTCTTCAAACGTTAGCAAATCAGCTATTCTGTTTGAATAAGTGATCATGTCCATTTAGTAGATACTGGGACCTGCAAATTGGCAATGATGTCCTTTTTTCCTCTTCTTTCTCAATGTATTAGTAAGTTATTTTTTGTGGTAAATATATAATGAAAGTTACACCAAGCTTTCTAAGCAATGCTAGAGAGTCAGCTGTTTTAGTGCCTCCAAACTCAGGCGTTGATAACAGTCAAGAATGCAAAATCAAAGATACCTGGTCATGTCCTTACATGCATACAAAAATATGAAATGTTTTTCAAAGCAACAGATTATGCTTGCTGTGTTTAACGAACCGGAGGTCTTGCCCTTTCCTCTTATTATATGAAATAAGAAACTAGATCTTGGTTTGAAATGTTGTACAAAGCTTGTTAGAAAACTTTTGGTTTAGCAAAGCCTGTTTATCAGTTTTAGATCGTTTTCCGACCATAAAAGAACTAAAAAATATGCACATGCTCAGGGCCGTTCCTAGAAAATGTTCTTTGGGGGAGTAGTGCTTGCATTTGCTGACAAAACTGAGCGTGGTCGGTTACACATGGGCGTGACTTGTAAATTTCGGCGTGCTTTAAACAATGAAATACTGGCAAAATGGTAAAATATTATAACCGCACCTAAGTAAAAAGAAATGCATGACTGACAAGGAAATAGCAGGCCCGTAAACAGCTGAACTGGATTTGAAGGATAGATGCAGAAATCCAGTGAAAGTCTGGGCGCTCTTGTATGTTACATGTCTGCTCCAATAGATGAAAAAGTATTGGCCAAAAGATATTATTCATAGGGATGCCCATAGGGAAATGGGAGTCTTAGGGCTTGCCCCAGAAAATTTTTGTTGTAACACCCTCTAGACCGTCGGAAAACACCCTTTTGCACAATATAATTTTGAATCCGGTTAGTAGCATCACCTAAAGAAAAATGCACACCAGAAAATGCGATTTGCCTCTAGAATTGAATAATATAGAATATGTATTGAATCAGATATAAATACAGCTGGTGGGCTTACATTCTTTCAGATACTATACTTCCATTGAAGTTCATGAACTTCATTGCATTCTGGCCTTCTACATAGCTTCCTCTTTGCCCCAATCTATAAATAGCATCTGAAAGGTAGGATGAAAAGTTGCTTTGCTCTCACAATTTGAAAAGTATCTTTTCATTGCCTTTATCAATTTTGTTGCGTTAGAGCTAGGATATCTCTCAGAATATTGCTGTAACTCATAATATTGACATTTTGGCATGCTACTAGCTTCAAAATTAAAATTTAAGTAGGTTAACTAGTCCTCTATTTACATTTTGAAATATTAAAATATCGCATATCATTTGAGCTATCAACGGCTGTATATTTTAAGTTCCAGGTCTCCCATTGCAAAGATCTGTTATTGATTGCTGGAAAAGAGTGGAGATATGGAAATTTTCTATTGCAACAAATTTAGAGGATGGCTGGCACTTTTGATGCTAATAGGCTTGCCATTTGTGATACCATGCAGCTGTCCCTCCTTATGTGAATGTTCACCTTATAAAATCGATTGTAGAAATGCAGGTTTAAAAGCGGTACCAAATTGCATCCAAGAATCAGTTCACTATATCGATTTTTCACACAATCCATCTATGCGCCTGAAAAAAGAGGCTTTTAAAAATTTTGCCCAATTGCGCGCATTGAAGTTAAACAATTGCAGTCTTAAAAAGCCTATTGATTTGCCCATCAACCTGCATATATTGAGCTTGGCTGATAACTCTTTAACAGTGGATTACGTAAAAAATTTATTTATAAGTAAATTATTAACCCTGAAGTCGCTTGATTTACGAGGGAATGCACTGAACATTCCACAGATATTGCAATTTTTGCCAAGAGGGATTGAATACTTAGAATTGAGTAGAAATGCATTCAAAATACTAGGAAGGGATGATCTGAAATGCAACAAAATGTTAAAGAAAATTTCTTGTCAACACTGTGGCCTGCAACGCATCGAGTCAAATGCTTTTGATCACAACAGTGAAATTGAGGAGGTAAATTTATCTTTCAATAGAATAACTGCATTGCCAGACAGTCTCTTTGAGCATAACTCAAAACTTGCAACATTGGATGTCAGTTTCAATCTTATTGATAGCATCAACTCTAGCAAATTGATGCTGAAAGAGCTTCAAGTTTTAGAACTAGGTCACAATAGGATAGAAACATTTGATTTGCGATTTACGAAGATCACAGAAATTGGCTTAGAGAGCAATAAAATAGCAAAAATTGTTGAAAGTGCATTCGAGGATTGTGAATATATCCATGCACTGAAGTTGCATGACAATAACATCACTTATATTTCAAAAAGAGCATTTCATGGAGTCAAGTACATATCAGAGCTACTTATGCAGAACAATAACCTCAATTTCTTACCTGACTATGTATTTAACAATACAGCAATAAGCAAGATATTTTTGCACAAAAATCGACTATCCAGTGCGAGTGGCTTATTTGTTGGCATGAAAAGATCCCCGGGCTTGCTTACCTTGTTTTTGAATAAAGAATATCAGCTTCTCAATATATCAAGTTTTGAAAGCATGTCTGAAAATTCAGAAATTTTCATAACGTGCAATAACCTCAAAAGAATTATTGGGTCTTCAAAGCTCAGAGCTTCTATAAAATGCAGTCCATCGGCTGATCTTACTTTCCGCTCACCTTTACGATTCTGGAGTTTTTCGGGTTATGAATGTGTATGGAAGGACAAGTTCATGCAATTTCTTTGTCATGCCTGCCCAGCAGGCTTCTATCATAATGGAAATGCAAGTGCTGGCAAAGCTGGGAAATGTATCGAGTGCCCTGCCGGCTCATTTTATCAAGATGAGCTTGCAAGTTCACATTGTAAAAGCTGTCCAGTAGGCCAGTTTGTTACACCCGAGAAAAGTCCTGGTAAAGATGCTTCCGACTGTCAAAGTTGCCCAGAAGGAACAAACACAAATATCTCTGCCGGGACTAGAGCTTGTAGATGCTTAAGTGGATTTCACAGACTTCATCGTTTTGGTGCATGTAAGGAGTGCAAGCATGCTGGATTTCTTTGTTCAAGAGACTTCCCACAACTGAAAAAAGAGTATTGGATGACTTGGGATGGAGAAAAAGCAAGCAATCAGTCTTGCAAAAAGATCTTCAAAGACTTTGTTCACAATTTGGAAATATTTGACAACAGTTATGACAGAAGCACCATGACTTTTAACTGCCTACTGCCAATACCAATCAAATGCCCAATCCATGGTTCATGTAATGGGGGTAATGACGTAGTATGCTCCTCTGGATATACTGGGGCTCTATGCGCCGTATGTAGCAAAGGTTTTAGTAGACACTTTAATCGATGTGTCAAGTGCCCAGATCCTGTTATTGTCATTTTAGAGATCATTGGATACATGGGTATCTTTGTAATATTCTGCCTTATTCTATCGTTGACTGATAAAGTATTGGTCCCTAGTTCAATTGGGAGTGAGCACGATGCCAGCGAGAGACGTACATTTGCTGATGTTATGGTGTCAAGCTTTAAGATAATGATTGGTTTTTATCAAATCTTGATTAGTGTTGTGCATGCTTTTAGTAGCATCAATTGGCCAGACAGTCTGAAAAATACAATTTCATTGTTGGAGTATATTCAATTTGAAGTCATAAGGATCCCATCTTTAAGCTGTATCAAATCAGAATGGAACATTGATTCTTTGAAAGAGTTCTGGTTCATTATCATTTTAACTTTCGCCATACCATTTATCACCTTCATCTATTATCTTCTAAAACTATGTTCTATGAAGCTTTGTGATGTTAGCAATGAAGAGTTCGAACGAAGTAGGAGTCTTTGTAGTAAAAACTGCATTAACTTTACTGCACTGTTCTTATTTGCAACATACCCTTTAACGTCAACAAAAATCATACAAGTTTTACCAATATCGTGTCACTCATTCTGCACTATGAAAAAAGGGGACCTTTGCATTCACAAAATGTCCTTCCTTCGCTCAGACTACAGCATACCTTGTTCCGTACTACTTCGTCAAAAATACACCCTGATATCAGCTTACATTTGCCTTATTATCCCATTTGGATTACCAATTATTCTTTGGCTGTTGCTGTGGCGCTACGCCCCCACAGCCAAGGTCCCCAAGCTTTCTAGGAGTGCTTCATCCAGTAACTCTGCAACCTTGAATATCATTGATCCAGAGTCAGAACATTTGCCATTCTCTGTTAATGACGAATATTTCCTTATTCAACAATCGCATCACAAACGTGAAGAATACAGCGAGGTATTTACGCATTCGCTCAAGTTTGCTTACGAAAATTACAACAGAAACTGCTGGTATTGGGAAGTATTGGAGATGATAAGAAAGTTTATAATGACTGTTGGTGTATTTGTTGTCATCAATGAGACCAAATTAGGACTATCAGTCATTGTAATTTTGGCCATTGGTTTCGCCCTTATACATGCGCTGCGGAAACCGATAAAGGACGACTTTGAGAATGCTGTTCAGTTGTTGTCGCTGCTGATCGTTCCACTAAATCTTACCCTCGGGACAGTTTTACAGTCAAATATTGCAGAGCATTATGGCAATATTAATATTGAACACTCTGAATCTTGGTCTCTTGGGATTATTCTTGTCATAATGAATTTACTAGTTATCATCCTCATTGTTGGGAGATTCCTGAGAGCAGTTTGCAGAAAATTAATAGATTTGAAAGCGAAAAAAGGACAGTAGAGCGTAGAAAACAAATAGTTCATTTCAAAATCTTGCTGGATTGAGTTTGTTTTCAGTTCTGCTAGTTATATACAAAGATAGCATGAATAGATAATATTTTATGCGTACTTTCCTTGCTTCCAGTTGAAGCCTAGTAAATACATCATTTTTTCATTCCAGTTCAATTTGATGAATTCATTCAAAATTGGTGCTTTATGATGCATAAACTAACAAAAATGATCCTTAGTTCCCAAACAATAACCAGTGGCGTAGCCAGGGTCACATCTTTGGAGAAGCAAAAAAGGGTGTGGCCTGGAAGGAAGAAAAGCGAAAGGGTGTAGGCCTGGGGGAGGGTAACTAAGGAATTATCTAGGGGTAGGGGGCATAGCCAGCGTTGAAGTACCATCCGATATTCTCCCTCTACTTATAAATTTGCAATTTGAGAATGTTTACTTTTTTGTCTGTTTAATGTTAGTTCTTTGGCATTGTTGTATTAGTATGCTTTGAGCTTGGCAGGTCAGTTTTTGGTCTTTCTCGCAACCTTTTCAAATTCCACTTTTCATATAATAAGAAATTGTTTTTGGTGCCGGTGTTTCTAGATAAGATCGCAATACATGCCCAGAAAGCTTTCGCTAAATGTGTAACATTTCTAAAGACTTGCATACCTTGATTTTCAAAGTTTGTTTACTTTGTCTTTCTGTACGTAGATATTTTTGCAGTTTATTTCGAAGCGACAGATGCCAATAGTTTCCTTTTTTCAATTTCTATACACATGAATGGGAATCTAATTTGTATTTCTAGAGTTTTCTCTTCTTTTTTTTGTTCATTAACTCATACGAAAAATTGTGTGTATGGAAAAGGACATTTGCTAACTTCCGGTGCTGCGTAGTGGCGGATGCATTGTTATTTACAATGTCGCAGAACGAAGCTTTGACGATACGCGTTATCTATGAAAAGCTTCCGAAGATCACTTTCTTTCTTATTCCAAAAATACAAACATGGTTCTGATACAGGTTGAATATTGAAAGGTTATGAAAACTACGAAATATTGAAAGAAAATGGTCTTAGAACCAAACGAGCTGTTTATGAATTGCACCTCTGCTATGGACATTTATTGCTTTATCTCATATGTGATGAGAGAATTCCTCAAAACTTCAGACGGAAAATACTATTAATTTTCTTTGCGCTAAGATAAAAGTTTTCATATCAAAATGTAGCATGAAAATTGGTCTTTAAGCCTCAATATGTACTTTTCTGACATTGTATATGAGACAAATATACTATTACAGATACTACAGCATAACCTTAACCCTGCCCTATTGAAGCACAGTGGATTGCCTAGGAATTGTTGTTTTCAAACTAAAAATACTGGTTCGAAACTAAATGAAAACGCAGGAATAAGTCAAATAACAGAATTATCAACAGTTAATTGGGCTATTATCATGTGAACTTATTTGATTTTTGCTCACACGTTTGGCCACGGAACGCAAACAAGAAGAAATCTGGTGAGAACTTTCCTTGCGGCCTATTAAAAACAATAGGCTTCTCAGGTGAGTGAAAGGCTATACCTGTTTATCTAAGCACTTTTCACATGCAATATTATTTTCAAGTAATGTTTTTAAAGTAATATTTAGTAATATTTTTATCAAGTAATATATGAGCTTATAAGAAGGATTTTTGAAAAGTTGAGGGGCTAGAGAAGTCCCCAAGCCCTAACTATTGGGGGCTGGAAAGTGGCCAAATGTGTTACAGAAAAGGCAATGGCTTCTTTACATCAAAGTAATGCCTGGTTGTCATATATCTTAATTCATTGGCGATCATCGCCGATATAGAACTTTCTGTTGATTGGGGATCATCCCCGATGAACAAAGAGCATGTAATGGCCCCGAAGGTCTGAGGTGGAGCAGGAAGGTTAATTGCATATGCAGAGCGTTCTTTTGAGAAAATTAGAGGTGAAAACGAATATCTTATCCATAATTTTGCTTTGGAGGAATATGAAGCGTATTTTCCAACACAAGAACTGCAGCAAAGAAGCTATTTTAGGTGCGTGAAGTGAAATTGAAGGGCAGGTATTACAGTCTCCTAGAAGTTGTCATAATGAGAGTGTTATTTTCGTTTTCTTCGTTAGGTTCTTGTAATCTGAGGCTAAAGAGCATCATCTACTTGGTTCATGCACTAAATACGGAGTGATAGGGATATCTCTGCAGTGATTCACATCGTACTTAACCAGCAGAAAACAATATTGTCAAATAAACGGCCATAAATCTAGAGTGAAAGCTGTTCACTGTGGTATCCCCCAGGGTTCGTACTTGGGGCCGTTTCTCCTCATCCTGTATGTTAATAATTTTGAGCTATGCTTTAAAAAATGTACCTCAAATAAGTACGCGGATGATCACGGCGTCACCTGTTCTGCCGAGGATATTGACGATCTCTGTAATGCTCTTAAGGCTGAGATAGACAACATTACAGAATGGCTACGTCAGAACAAGCTTAGTTTGAACACTGATAAAACAGAATATATGGCTATTGGTCATAAACGGCAAACCAACCATATTCTTGATCCACTCGAGGTTAATATAAATGGACTACCAATCAATAGAGCTCAAAAGGTTAAATACTTTGGAATGACAGTCGATGAAAACCTGACGTAGAATGAACAACATAAAAAAAAAATTAAAAATAACATCTAAAATGCTCTCTCGTGCTGATACTAAAGAACATACTCCCGAAATCTAAATTAAGGATCAGGTATATAAGACACTGCTTGAGAGGCATCTAAGGTACAGTGATGAACCATGGGGCAATTTGTCTAGCACAAAGCTTGACCATCTTCAGCATTTACAGGACAGAGGACGCCCGCTTATAGAAGGCTCAAGATTAAACGACGGGTGGTGTTTCCATTGGCTTTCGGTCTGAAATTTGATAAAATTTGACAGGGCAGTTATGATCTACAAAATATTAAACGGTCTCTGCCCCGATAGCCTGTATGGCAAACTTGTTACTAGATCCCAAATATCTAAGTATTCAACAAGAAATTGCTTTCACCTAATCATTCCAAGACAAAATCTAGAATTCTCCAAAAGGAATGCTTTCTATTGTGATGCACAGATTTGGAGCGAAATCTCATTACATGTAAGAATGAGTCCCACAATTACCTCGTTCAACAAGAAATTAAGAGAATTCCTGCACAGTTAGCATCCTTTTTCAAAGCACAATCCCTGGGAAGACTAGTAATATCTACCAATCTTATTTCTAGTATCGTCAACAAATTTTCATTTATTTTCTTTGTATTCATACTTAATAGCTGAAAGGGATTTTGTGTTTAACTAAGGTAAATGAATGACTCGAATTCACTCTCCTAATGTGACAAGAAACATAATCACCCAAAATAAGTCTTGCAATCTATTGTTTATCTTTCTATTGTTGGGATGATCCCCGATGGTCATCGATAGTGTGGTTGTCATAAATCATAAGCAATCGGGGACAATCCTCGATGGTCGGGATACCGCATCGGCGACTATTGCCGAGGAATTACGATGTATGTAAACCAGGCTTAACATTCCAAAGTGCACAGAATGAAATATCACTGTACCATACAACACGTGCAATCAGCGTGCTTTTCTTTTGATATTTTTTACTTGCAGACCAAAGTGTCTCCTCTAAAAACGGCCTTGGGTGAGATCTTTCCTCAAATATCAATAGCCAGAGGGTTGGAATAAGAATTCCTTCGGTGGAAAATTTTGAAAGATTAATTTGCAGGGGGAGTCTATTAGGTACCCGAGAGTACCACCCTTAATTGACCATAACTTAACTGCTTGTACGCGGAAAATCAATTCAGTTAAATACCAACCCGAAACTATTATTTGCCGTAATTATTCAAACTACTGTGTAGATTCCATAAACAGAGAACTGCTAAATGCCGATTGGAATAAACTATATAATCAACAGACAGCTGATTCTGCCTACAAATGTTTAGAACAAATCCTACTTAACGCACTTAATCGACATGCCCCCTTAATCTCAAAAAGAGTTAAAGGAAAACCATCACCATGGCTACACAGCGAACTCAAGCAGCATATGAATACACGTGACGAACTTTTACGAAAAGCACAAAGATCAAAACTACCTAGGGATTGGAATGAATATTGTCGGAAAAGAAACTTTGTTTAAAATGAGCTCATTCGATCTAAACGCTCCTATTTCCGTACAAAACTTCAGGAAAACAGATTCAAACCGGATTCGCTGTGGAAAACAATAAAAGAAATTTTTCCATACAAATCATTGACTTATAAAGCCTCGGCGAAAACGCTCAAGATCGGAGAAAAGCTCGTCAATGACAAAAAAACCATTAATGAGGAATTTTGCAAATTCTTCTCCTCCATTGCCTTAAAACTGAAGGAGAAAGCATTACCATTAACAAATTTTGCATGGAAATTCGGTAAACTACGTGTGAATAAGGCTCCACGTTTCCGGTTTCAAACAGTGACTGAACAAGACATCCTAAAACAACTAAGAAAGCTAAAAAGAAAATGTGCAACCGGTGTGGATAATATACCAACCTGCTACCTTAAAGATACAGCATATGTTATTGCAAAACCTTTGACATTCATAATAAATCTATCCTTGAAAACAGGAATGTTTCCGAATGACTTAAAAATGGCACGCATAACACCGGCATACAAATCAGGTGCAAAAGACAGTTTTGATAATTATCGTCCTATCAGTAATCTACCGGCTTTGTCAAAAATCTTTGAAAAGTGCGTCCATAAACAACTCATGGACCATCTTGAAAACAACCATCTAATATCAGACAGTTTGGATTCCGCCGGAACCGCTCCACTGAACAGGCAACTGAAATCTTTACGGATCAAATAAGAAAAAATATGGATAAAGGACAACTAACGGGTGCAGTTTTTATTGACATGAGCAAAGCGTTCGACACCACCTCCCATGCCTCCATTATCAATAAGCTCCCTTCATATGGCATCTCAGGAGCTGAGTATCAGTGGCTAATTAGTTACCTTTTTGGTAGAAAACAGAAAGTATCTTTCCTTGGCAAGATATCAAGCCTATACCCCATATACTGTGGTGTGCCACAAGGATCCATATTAGGGCCTCTTTTATTTATTTTGCACTTTAACGATGCCTTAGAAACTCTCTTGCATTGCGGTATAGTAATGTATGCTGACGACACGGTCATTTTTTGTGCTGACAAAAATACTGATGTAATCCAAAAACGCTTAGAGGAGGATTTCAGCTCACTGTCTGACTGGCTTGCGGAAAATGCACTTATAATCAACTGTAAGAAAGGTAAAACTGAGATGATGATGTTTGGAACAAGCCAACGACTAAACAAAACGGATAATAGCACATTACAACTGTACCACAATTCTACTCCTATCGCAGCCACACAAACCTACAAATACCTTGGACTGACATTGACCTCATCTCTTAATATGTCCCAACATTTAGCTGCAATAATCAAAAAGGCATCTTCGAGAGTACATCTTTTGAGAAAAATGCGAAGTTTCATGGATGCCAAAACGACCAAACTGATATATCAGGCCATGATTGTCCCTATTCTTACTTATGGGTCACTGTCACTCTATGGTTCAACTCCACCCCATATAAAGAGCAAAATCGAAAAAGTTGAGGATAGAGCCCAATTGATAATTGGCAATAGCGAAACAATACCAAAAGCTGAATCCATCAAAATGAAGCAACTATGCACCTTCGTACACAAGTGTCTACATAATGACGATATTTGTAGTGAATTTAAGGAGTACTACACGCTACGAAAAACTACAGCAAATACAAGATGCAATGGAACAAAATTAGATATCCCTAAAATAAAGTTGGAAGCAGCGCGGAAATCGACCTATTAAAAGGAGCTATAGTTTTTAATGAACTTCCCGAAAACACGAGGAAAGAAACTAACTATAGAACTTTTAAGAAGCAATTAGATTAGTATTTTAACACTTACTTATAACTTATGACACATAGATTTATTTTCCTTTTTTTGATTTTTATTTATTTAACAGGACTTCTGTGATAATAGTATATATATATATATATATATATGTACCTAGTGTAAATATGATATGACTGTAGAAAAATCCTGTATAAAGATTTTTTTTTCAAACTTCATATAATTCAATCAATACTACAAATACAATTATACACCTCACTAATACTAGATTGTGCACAATTGGCTAGCCTGCTAATAACACTTAAAACTAAATATAGTAACATCTATAGGGAAAAATACAAAAGCAGAATAAAGATAATGATGTAAATATGAAATCACTAAAAGTTTAATAAGTTTGGACATGTCCATTGCTTATTGCGCCTGCAATATATGTAGTAAGAACATCTGATGGCAATATTTGATGCTTTCATGACAATGTTGCTCTGGACATAAGCGTCAAAATGCAGATCTTGAGGCATTTGTAAAAGGGAATCAGAAGATGCGCCAAAGATGCCAAGAGCACTCATTGAGAGGTTAACAAACTTAATGCTGGTGTAGTTTGTTCTAAGGCTATTGAAAAGAGGGCGATATTTTGCTAATTTGCGGTCACTATTGATTGTAATGTTGGATTCAAAACCAACCGTCAGTTCCAGCATATAAACAGAAGTATCATTGAGTATAACGACAAGATCAGGCCTGAGAGAATCTCCAGTAACCAAAGAAGGGGATGGGAAAGAAGGGAGATCAGCAAATAATGAGGTATTCTTAAATGAAGAGAGTGAATTGGCCAGATGTAAAAGTACAGAGTTATGACGCCAGGTATATCTACCATCGTCCAGGTAAGACTTGCAACTTGATACAATGTGTTGAAGGGTTTCCGACTGGAAGCAAAAGGAGCAAGCTGATGTCGAAGACAGAGACCATTTGCAAAGGTTCTTTCTAGTAGCGAGAGTGTTATTTAGGTACTTGATGGTAAAGTTGAAAATGCTTCTAGGCATATTCTTCTGTACCTTGGACCAAAGACCACGAGTTTTGCTGCTAGCATGAAGAAGGATAGAAGTAAGGATAAAGCCTTGCGACTTTAGGTCATGGCGAATACGATCTTCATTATCATTTTGGATGGCATTTAAAACTTGCTTGGTATTACGGAATTGGTCATAATGAATGTTGCAACCGATACTTGAGCTGGACCAAAGAGCGTTAATATCAGAATTAGGAGATGACATAAGAGCGTTTCTAACTACTACTTGACACTGCAGAAATTTTGTAGATGGCAGGATAAGGCTCATTCCGTACTTTGATTTCGATAGGATGAGAGAGCTTAAGGTTGCACTAATAGGTAACTCAAGCCATTGGCGTACATACTGAGATACAATGTTGTCTATATTTTCAGTAACCCAAGTCTTGCCAATGTCAGCAATAGTGAAATGCCACGCTATCTTGGAGAGAACAAAGCGATGGTATAATAGGAGTTTATTTCTAGGGTGACAAGGAATCTTGTCAATTTTGCTCATTAAATTTGTAACTAACTCCAAGACTTCGGATTTATGGTCGATGTTATTCATAGAAAAATTAAAAATTCGGCCTAAGTACTTAAAAGATTTGCCATTCTCGACAGTAGGGACTTTTGTTTGATTTATTGAAAGTTTAGGGAGATACTGAGTAGATGAAGTTTGAGATTTTTTAATTCCAAAGGTCGAGCATTTATCTACTCTGATAACCATACCAGCCCAAGTGCACCATCTCGTGAAAAGATTGAGGAGAATTTGATTTTCTTGCTCTAGACTAGTTATGACAGCAGCATCATCTGCAAATTGAAACCAATGACTAGGATGGATTGGACTGATGGCAAAACCAAACTGTTTGAATTTCTTATCAGAAATATACCGTAGAATGCTTCAGCACCTTGAGTCTCAACTCACGTTAGTAGCCAAAATGACATCTATTTTGCAAGTCTGGGCCGGAAAATGAGATAGAAGGAAGTGTAAGCTTTTATCTGAATGGGCAGTATAGTAATGATTGTAGCCCTCTGAATCCAGTCCCATTTGGCAATGTCGACCTAAACGCCAGCCAAACTCAATTTCATGTTGACAACGTGTCGCCCTCGTTTTACAACAGCGTCAGCATACCGTCCTAAAAGCTAATTTTTCCGACCTTAATTTATGATAGACCAAACAACTCACCGATGACAAAATAGATCAATTAAATGTATTAAATCATAAGTCATGTCATAAATCAAACAAGCAGAATAAACTTTCAATTGCACAAACGCACATGTAGTCTTTCTTTGAAGTTGCCATAATTTCCAGCCAAAATTGTTACAGTCGAACCCATAGTTGTTAAATGCAAAAATAAGTGGTTCGTCTTTCACTTCAAGTGACGCAAATGGAAGACTATTAATTTTCTCCGTCATTTTGTACATTTTTTAGGTTCTACAAGAGAACTTGAATGCTGTTTTGATGGGTTGTCAATAATAATTTCCTTAAAAAGATTGAGTTTTGCCTACCTCAAATAGCTCCTCAGAAAGGCATTTTGCCGACCTAAATTTTGGTTTAGGCAGGCAAAATTTTTCCAGCCTTGGCTCGGTTTCCGTCGGCACTACCCTGCCATCCTCTTTGGATTCAGAGGGCTGTGATTGCTATAGAAGCATACTTAACTTACGTACCATTCGAAAGAGCTTAAATTTTTGAAATTCCAAATCGGACTCCTTAGCATAACACGCTACCTATTTAAAAGCGTAGTATGCATAATTATGGCTTTCAAGTATCGATAAATGTAAAACTAACTCAAGCTTGTTAATTTGACCTCACAAAGCTGTTCCATATCGTGGACAACGGAATTCTTTCAAAACTTACTAAGTTCAGTCCTTTGATGGTTCATTTCTACATGGCTAACTGCTTACAAAGCAGTGTTGGCCTGATAGGAGGCCAGGCCTCCCAAGCACCGATTTTTGATGGGTGCCAAACCAAGAAAGAGTATGCTTAGACTTGGAAAGTAATTATGTTTTTATGCTTGACAATAATTTATGGTAGGAGCTCGGTAATATATACTCTAAAGTCTGATTGCAGCAGACGGAGCTATTCAGTGCGTCGTACAGCTAAACAGAATAGTGTAAGGCTCTGGCCAAATGACTCAACAAAGTTTAATGAACAAAGTTCAGTGAAATGTTGAGTGAAAAGTTTAGTCATTTGGCCACCTTGTTCAGTGTTGTTGAGCGATGTTGAACAACGTTCAAAGAAGTTTGATCTTGATCAAAAATATTTAGTCAACAAGATTAAATTTCTATTGCTCTGAGAAGTTATTGAGCGATGTTTAGTCAATTACAAAATTCAGTGCACGCATGCGTATTATTGTAATTTTAGCCATTGCTTCGAAAACATATCGACAGTGAACTGATCTTGTTATAGACAAAATGGAATCTGCTAGAAAAGGAAATAGATAAAAAGACGTATTGACGATGAGAGAGATCAGCTCTCTGAAGAAGACTATATGGAAACCTCAACATTTAATTTCAAGTTTGTTGGGGATACGCATCCCTGAAGTTCATGAGGTAAAGGGCATTCCCGAAAGGTAATCTAAGAGCATGCGTAGAAGGCATATTTCAAGTTTGCTTGATTTTTGGCAGTTCGGTTGGATAGAGCATGGCTCGTGCATGGCAATAGTTTTCCCGCCAATGATTGGTTTTTAACTTCAAAAGCTAAACAGTAGATTTTAACAATATGGGGAGTCCTCAGTATCCTCAATAAAAGTCGCCCAGATGTCAGTGAAGATGAGGAGGCTCTGATAGTAAACATGGAAGTTTTTACGAAAGCAAATCGTGCCAGAAAAAGTTGTTGAGTGAAATTTTTAGTGAAAAGTTCAGTCGATTGGCCACCCTCTACTCAACAATCCTGAGCAAATCAGAGCACGACTCAGCATTGTTCAGTCACCCCCCCCCCCCCCCC
>WIPJ01000976.1:81972-97044 GCA_018155075.1 Cassiopea andromeda
CCTCCCTTTTGCTAAGGAAAACACTTTACCGAATGCTTTGTATGTCTGTTGTGTAGACTGAGCCTATTGTGGACTTATACCTTGAAGATAGTTTTCAATTTCTACCCAGCATGCAAAGTTTGATAGATAAAGGCAATATATTTTTCTTCATTTCAATGCGAATGAAACCGTTTTGAGTGACTTAGGGGACAGAATGGACGAGTATTTCAAGTCATATTTTTGCATCAGATTTGAGTTTGGTTGCAAGGGAAGCTACTTTCCGTCTTCATCTTGAATTTCTTTGAAACAGTCTCAACAATTTTTGCTAAAACCTCTGTCCATGTGCAGCATTTTAAAATTAATTTTTATTGTTATATCTTTATTGTTTTACTTTGTTGTTGTTGTTGTAATTCATCTTTATTGTTGTATATACCATTTGCGCCTACATTTTTGTTTTTGCGTCAAAAGGCCAAGGCTCATCAAATCTTTGCTAGCGCCATGTGCATACGTTAACTAAGCATTTTTGGTTAGATCCACCAGCTTTTATTGAAGTCACAAATGTAGTCTTACCTATGTTTTCAATGAAACATTATTTGTGTTATTACACATTTCCCAGCTAGAACACCCGTTAACTGTTGCACATATTTTCTTCCAAGCAGACCTCCTTTAAAGCTAACCCCAAAGGTGCAGAGCTTGTTAACCTGAAGCCAGCGTCAACTGAAAGTAAGAAGAACACCTCTGCGGTTAAAGGTGATATTTTACTTCGATGTTGGTGTGGTTTTATTCCTGTATCTTATTTTTCCATGTTATTTCTTGTTTATTAGCATATAGACATATTTCCTCATAGACGATGACACATTTCCTCATTGAGGTATGCAACTGAAAACCATTTCCCGAAGTAGGTCGTGTTGTTATTTTAGGGTTAGAACTTGACAATTGTCTAGATGTGAAACAGTGGTTGTTGGACATGCAGATCCACTTACGTTTTGTCAATCATTGGCAACTCGCTCATCAGTGGCGGCTCGCATTAAGAATTAATTGGTAGTAGTAAGTTAAAAATCGGGCGTGGTCAGTGCTTGACCACAACCAAAGTTTACTCTCGGATTATCCTGTCCTCCTACTTGAAAACGCGCAGTGAAAGTATTGAGACCAATGGTGCCGGCTGGCTTACGTTCTGATAGCCGAAGGTCATGTGTGTAATGGAATGTGACAGCCACTGGCACTACCTATTGGCCACCTTTGCTTTTGCGGTACTAGAAATGCGGTTCTAGTACCATGAACAGTTTTAGAAGCCAATTGTGATCCTGCCTGAAAAACAACTGATTTAAAACCTAAATAGCACATTGTTCTCAAGTTGCTTTTCAATCCAAGACATCGCGCATGTTTCAGATGACCTTGACCTGATAAAAGCAAAATCACTTTAAGATATTTCCCATCGATAACCAATCCCTACGATCTTTTGCATCTTTAGACTATCTATCTGAACTATTTGCTAAATCTAGGAAGTCCAGCTTTTGGAAAGAAATAAATTGCAGTCGCTGAAGCTCTCTATATTGCGAGAGGGTGCTTTGATTCTGAAGAATGCGCTTACCCAGTCAACAGCATTACAAAAGTCCAGCCGCTAGTTGCTATTCATAAGAAGCAGGGTATTAAGCCCTGTTTAAATGATCCAACATTTCACCCAAACTTTACTCAACATTGATGTTGGGTGAAATGTTGGATCGTTTGAACGCCATGTGGGGTCACCCAACATTGACATTTCCGATGTTGGGTGAAGTTTCATTCTTGTCAAAAATGTTGGGTGACGCTACCCAACAGTTCCATTGTTTTCAAATGTTGGATGAAATGTTGTGTCGTTTGAACACCTCAGCCGACATTGTTGGCATTGCGAATGCGGTCTCCCTTAAAAAATTCGCGCGCTATTTGCATTTTTATCTTGGTTCTCAGTCTCAAATGCACAGCTCCTTCACAGCGTATTCAAATTATAACCTCCATAGAAATGTTGGATGAAATGTTGGGTGAAATGTTGGATTGTTTAAACAGGCCTTTAGAAATGCGAAACTAGTACCGCTGAGCCATCTACTTATTGTTCAGCAGAGAGTTACATGACGTCAGTTACTCATAAAACAATAGATTAAGGGAATGCAGTATTAGAATCTGAGATCTATTACTGCGACTTCATCAAAAACAGAACTGTTAATCATTCATCGCAATGGAATTTCAAGACAAAGCAGAGAAATTGTTCTGCTACCTGCTTTGGCGCCAGCCTAGCCTTTTCACTACGTAAAATGTAAACGTATTGACAGCATTTTGTACAGGAAATAAATAGTACTAGACTAGTAACGTTTGTACCGCTGCGCACTGCCACTCTCGCTCATAGACAGGTTAGAGAGCTCCATGGAAGTGCTTGCTCTGGGTCTTTATATGAACATACTCTATAGCAAATAGATAAAATGATGACTTATCTTGTCCAATAACCTAGAAAATTATCGTTAGCTTTCGGACTATACAAACAAGATCGGCTCATGTTGGGGCTCATGTGGACATATATCTATAACTTGGAAGCCACTCATCCAATTATCTTGATCTGATACTCACTGAGTGCGTAGGAGCAGTGTTGGTATATTGGCTTTCACTAAGTGACACTAAAAAAATTTGGCTTTTTCAGAACTTATTTGGCTGGAAAAACTTTTCAAAACTTTTTCAAATTTAGCCTAACTTTGTTTGGTTTGGCATTTTTACACATTCGTTGGGCTTTGAGTGCCCAAATGTTCTTCCAACGCTGTGCAGGTTGGATTGGGAGACAAAGAAATTTAGAAGTTTGGGGTCTGGGGAATGAATGACGGAAGTCCAACATGCTTGTCTTTAGGCACACTTGCAAAATGTTTTGAGTTGCCATTTTACAACACGTTCATTGAAAATTACAGGATTTTGGGATAAGGGACTCAGTATCCTTCTAACTTAGGGAGATAGGACTCGGGCGTTGTATAATGATGATTGAGACCATCAGTAAGCATAGGTGGAGGGGAGCAATGCAATGTGAACATATTGAAGTTGAATATCGGAAACTAAATCTGAGCCAACATCTTAATTTTTCGGATATGTGGCCAAACCTTTATTAAATGCATGCATAGCATTTGATATTTGTACTTTTGTAGACACTGATATATCAGGCCTGTCAACCAGAGTTTTCAAAACCAGGAGATTTTAGATTTTTCCTATAGAAAAGCAAGGAAAGTTGGTCGAACACTGGGAGAGGGCAGGATTTTTATATCTGATTATACCTGAGAGAATGTGCTCGGCAGAAATTTTATGACGAAAATGATCATGAGAAGTATCTCTATAATATTTTTAGTGTTTTTTGTTAATCAGTAAGTGCTAGCAAGAAGTTTCTAGCATGTTTAAAGTAATTGGGACTATTACATCATGAACATAAATAGGAAAACTCTTCACATAGATAGCACACACATCAAACCAACAAATGACATACCATCGAGTGATCTGTTGATTTCCACTATTCGATGTCTTAAAGACCGGGTGGACAATTATTAAAGCTAGAAGACCGAGAATAATACAGTGAAAATCATGAACTAGGTGTTTAAGGATACAAAGTATGCTCACTACGTTGTAAATGTGACACTTACAAAAGTTAGCAATGCAAGAAAGATATCCGTTGCTGCTACAGTGAAGTATATCCTTCAACTCCTCACAACTCGTTGTTTTATAGAACCTCTTAATCTCTTCTAATATCATGCCAGAGTTTGGAAAAGTAAGCAACCTTTAGTCACTTAAGTAACTGCAAATCGCAGCTTAATAGCAAATGTGGTGATGAGGGCCACGAAAGAATCATTGTCAAGAATTTCTAGGCCATATGTTGATATCATTATAAATCGATACTACTGTTGAACATATTATATGGACACTCCCATTGATAAATTCATATCCCAGACCGTTTCGGAACGAGCTTCGCAGCTAATACAAGGAAAATTCAAGGATTTATAACACCTAATTGGTGACAACAAGCTAAAGATAAAAGCACTGGGTGTGCAACCGTGTGATTTATGATTTTTCATGGTTGCTCTCCCAGTGCTTTTATTTTTATTCTTTTGTCTTTCTTCGAAACATTAATAACTATAGATTTCTCCTTCATTTGTTGCTGTATGGATAGATGTGGGTGGAGTGACATAATGTAGCATATTGGTTTCAAAGCCCTTCAGAAAACCCAGTTTCTGTATGGTTAATCTCCTTCCCGTACTGGAATCTATGTAGGGTAATGTGGGAGCAAAATGAGACATGAGGCATAATGACTTTTCGGTTTTCTTGCTGAATAAAGACATCAGCCCAGTCTTAGTCTCTACGCTTAGTAGCTGTGTTGCCTGCCATAAATACGGTTGTGGTCAGTTTAGTACAAAACAAAACCACCTACAATAGTCGCCAAAAGTCCTTGAGACACATATAAAGTAAACATCTTCACCTTTGATCATCATACGCAACCATCTCCCTTACAACAATAATGTCTCTCTCATGAGACACTAGAACTTTTGTTTTGCTTGAATTTGTTCCTTTACCGCATGTACTTCTTCGAAAAAAACAACTTTGTTTTTGGGGAGCAGGGATTGTCAGTTAAGCGCAGGTTAAGAATGCAAAATGTCCCAGGACTTTTGGCGATTATTATACCTACTTTTCCGAACAGCGCCGCTCGTTGATAGTTTGCATTTACTTCGCAGTAGCCTCTTTCGCATATCTTTTTTACTTTACTACCCACACTGGTCTTAATATTATTCTCCTTTCACTTAACTGTTTCAGATATTGATCTGCAGTTATTTGAAAATTCTCCAAGCACCCTACCTTCAGCAGAGCGGGAAAAAGTCAAATTTTCAGTATCTGGTATCGTGAAGCATAATCCAATGCGAGATTCAAACGTTGTTTCAACGTCGAAGGATTCTTGCCAACGCAGTCAAAGTGGAAATATTTCGAAGATGCCATCACATGAGTCCAGTCTGGCAACTATTAGAAAGGAATATGACAGCAGTGAATCAGAAAGTGTTCCCTCGTCTGACAGAAGTAGTCAGATATGTTCTCAACAAGCTTCGAGTGCTGCAGGTAGCTATTCCCTTTATCAATTCATTTCTTTGCGCATTAATTCAACGCTCTTTGTAGAATTGATTGTCACATCTATTTTTCTTATTGTCATGAGAAATGATGTTTATTTGCCCACTTGAAATGGTCATTGTGCATATCGGCTTGATTTGATGTGATTTTTCTTAAGATACTGAAAGAAATTCTGCATCGGAGGAACACTTGTCACAAGTTTCATGTGAAAAAAGTTCTCCTCTGTCTCCTCCTAAAGCTGTGAATATGGAAGCTCTACATAAAAAGAAAGTGAAGACGCCAAATGGAGTAGTGAATAGCACGTCAAAATTTGGTAAATGGATGCCGGTAAAGAGTTGCAATAGCAGTTTTACCCCCAGGTCTGTTTTGCATCGAAGCCTGTCGGACAATTCGTCAATAGAGAAGCTTAAATCATCAAATAGAAGGGAAATTAAAAGACAGTTGTCGACGCAAGCTGATTCTAGAAATAAAAGTGGTATATTTGTCTTCTCTATTTATTTGTACCCATTCCAACAATCTATAATTCTGTAGTCCAAAAAAGGATATACTCAAAAACAGTGTAATAAATGAGAACTAATGATGCTGCAGTTCCTGCTGTAAAATTTTCTCATTTCTGTTTGTGATGGTGTTTTGTAGTAAGGTTTTTGTCAACGATGGACAGAATCTTATCTTATTATCATACCTGTATCTTGTAATAGGATGATAACTGTATCTTGTAATAAAGTATTTTCAAAAAGTATCAACATATTTTCAAAGTTGCAAGTTAATTAGCAGAACTATTTAAGTTCTGATACTTTATGCATCAACATTAAAGGCTAGTTCAATTGCTGCGTGTACACTTGCAACGATGAAAAATTTTGGCGATAATAGGATAAACTGTTGAAGAAATGACAGCTACCATTGTTGGTATTTTATACATATATTATTGTTATTTGATGCATTTAGACCTATTGGCATTCTTAAGGTCTTAAGAATCCGTTATTGAACTTTATTAAATATTTGGACAGTCAAACGTAACTTTCTTATAAACCGCTTTCTTATGTCAAAGAAAATTGCATTGATCTTTGGAGGCATAGTTTTCAATGTAAAGAGAAGAAGGTTGAAAGGCAGGCTTTCCAAGAGGATTCTGATTTTGAATGCAAACAGTGATTTTTATCAAAACTATGAATTACACTTGCTTCAATCGTTGAAGTCATTGCATTCCATTCCACACAATCATTTATTACTATAAACATATTAAAAAACACAGTGAAGAAAATGCTGTATTCCAGTGATCTCTCCCTGCGTGGGACAATTATATAATGTTGTGGATTTAAGCTCAATTTCTTCACACGAAAGAAGTCCATGGGCAGGTGAAATCGTAAGGAATATTGCTCATAGCTGTAGCTAAATCCTTCATATTGCCTCTTCAACAAGGTGGCGTGAGGAAATATGTAAGGACTCATATTAACAGGCAAAATTAGTTCGACTTTTTGCACTTATATTAGTAATGTCTACGCAAAATTAATTGAAAATGTGCTGGCTGTGAAGCAAACTGTAAGGAGCAGTAATAATTTACTCGTTGGAAAGTGTGTTTGAAATAGTACATTTAGACTTTATCGTAGATACATCATTTGAAAGTATTTAGTATCTTCTAGTAGGATATCTGCCTTGCAACTTTTAATGGCAGCACCTTGCAGTAGCATAATTTCTAAATAGTATCTTGGCTCTCATTTGAAGCAGTTACGTATCTAATTTACAGTATTATGCTTCACAAGTCTTCAATTGAATACTATACCTCCATTTTTGCTAGCATGCCAATTGGTTTACTGAGTGTTAGTTGAAGTCTTTCTGTATTATGCTTTCGTTGCTTCGTAGCTGGCAAAATTGAAAAGACGAGTTGCTGGAATGTGAAAGATAATGACCGATTGGATACACCTCATGGACCAGTGGCATCAAGTTTTTCACACACTGTACCAACAACTGATCAATGTAGAGAAAGAACGAGTTCTATAACTTCTGAGGTATGTTATTTATCAAGCGCAAATGCCTACTGTGTTGTTTTGTATGAACCTATGCTTGATTTAAAGCTTCATCTACTGCTCTATTGATCGTTGTGTCTTTTATGTATTGTGATTGGCAGTAAAAATCTCATGATTTCTTTTGTGTAGTGTTTTGACATTTTCGTTTTTATTGAACCTGGAAGATATTTTTGCTCCATTAATTTCATGACAACTAACCAGGATTCTATAAATGTCGTTGGCGTTGTCACGTAAAGATACCGTACCTATTATTATAAGCAATGGCGATGATGAGATGACAGTTCTTCGAAGCGTAAAGGATAAGCCATGTATTCGACAGAGCATCGGTAGTAAATTGTCACTTTTGTTGCTTTCGCCAGTGCTAAATCTTTCAAGTTATGTTTGCACTAGGGGGCCAATAATTAATTCTTCCAGGCGAGTAGGAAGAAGACATTTGAGAGGGGAGCCACAACTGAGAGGGAGAGGTGATGAAAGATATGTAGTAATTTGAGGAGAGAGTGCGAACATATTTTACGGTATATGTATTCTGTCAGTTTCTAAAAAGTGCATTTAGTCTAGAATGTGAGTCTAGTTTCTCCATTTCTGTGTAGGCACCCTTTAAACTAGTTTTCTGAGAAGGTATTGGGAAAGTGACTGAAGTTATTGTCTAAAGTGTTGGAGGGGGACAAAAATGTATACGTAAATCTCAGTGGGGGTACTAGAATTCCATCAAATATATGAGAATGCCTCCCACTCCCTCCCTGCAAATAATTAGTGACCCTCCATTTAGCTTCTACTGTTCTCCTTTTTAGTGTTTTGTTTTCATCAAGCAAATGCACACTTTTTTATATAAAAATACCTAACTTTCCGAGTCTCATTGTTCTTAAATTTTTCTGGTTTTGAGCCTAAGATTATTCTTAGATTATTCCAAAGTGTCTAAGCTGTAGCTTTGTTTGGAAGTGAAAGGAACACATTCAAATCTTTGTTGATGTCATATTCAATCATAAAACAGATCAAAAGAGGACCAGAAATATGAATATTTTATTGATTGTCCGAACATAGAAGTTGTAAGTTTTGATGAAGCTTGGTCCTTGCATTGTTCTTAAATTAGCCTTAATATTCTTATAGCCTTTTTTCTTATAAGGTAAAAAGTGTGGTGATGCAGCCCTGATGGTAAACTTGGGATTAGGGTAAATTATGTTGTAATGCAATGGCCTTTGTGAACTTACAGTTTGTAGTCAAGTCCTTGCTTAAAACATCTTTAGTACTAAGTAAGGTCACACTTTCGGTTCTCTGTTCTCTACAAATAGTTACAGGCTAGTCTCTTGAAGAATGCGGCTAGGATAGGCTCATGAAGAATGTAGCTCCTGCGCATCACGCACTTCTGGGATGCATGTAGATTAAGCGATTACGCCACCAGACTATTTCGCAAAGATCCTGTATCTCTGCACCCTTTGAATGTAAACTTTATAATTTTTGAAAAGACTTTCTGCTACGAAGAAATTTACTGAATATATTTTTATCAAAGGCAGTGGTTTGTTGATGTTAAATTTTTGATCGTATTTCCATCACATTACTATATGTTATTCAGGCAGGATCAATCTCTACGAAAACTGGCGAATGGGATGTTCACGAAAAAGATCTTTTTGTTACTTCTTCGGCACCTTATGTTCAAGAGCGGCATTTTGCAGGTTGGAGTGTGGAGGATCATAAAGACAAAAAGATCCTAAATGATGACCATGATAGGGTATTAGGTACAAAGAATCACAATAAAGTTTCAAAAAAGCTCTTCGGTTGTGTTGAAGATGAAGAACATAGGAAGTAAGCTAGCTATTCCAGCCAATTCTTAAGCTAATTTCTGATATATCTTTTGATCTATCATATAGCAATATTTGTTGTTTCTTTGATATGATCATGTGTAATGTAATTGGTCTTAGTTTTACCTTCAACTTGCAGGAATTCATAGAATTTTTGCTGGAACTTCTGCTAAAATTCACCTTTTTAGATTTGCAGCTTTATTGGAATTTTCAATGCAACATTGTGTGAACCTTCGTTTAATTCAGAGGTGAATGATTATTTCAGGAAAGGAAAGAAGAGAAAAGGACGTCACGAGTCAAGAACCACAGCTGAGGAGTATTTAGACGTTTCAACGAAAAGAATTAAGGAGGAAGATGGAATAACTCCAGCAAGTCACAAAGCGAAGAAGAAAAATAAGAAAAAGAAGAAAAAGAAGAGGAGTAAAAGGCACGAAGAAGATGATCACACTGACCAAGAGGAGAAGAAAGAAAGGTTCTCCAATACAGAGGTTTTAAAGGCAAAAGATTCTGGAAGAAAAAACCACGGAAAAAAGCACGGTCATAAGAAAAAGTGCAAAGATGCCCATGTCGATCCAAAATATGAAGACATCGTAGAGGACAAGGAAAGTAAGCAAATCAAAGAGAGATCTTACGAAGAGAGTAGAAAAAGGAGCAAAAAGAATCCGGCATCCTTATCCAGAGAATCTTCAGAAGAACTATTTGCAGGTGCTAATGGTGGTATAGATACAAAAATTGATGATGAAGATGATGGTAGCGATTCACGCTATTCAAGTATGAAATCCCCGCGTATTCTTTCGCTTAGTAAACATGGTAAGTACATAAGTAGCATTTCTTGCTGAAGTATTTGTTGTGAAATTTGTATAAGTTTGCTACTTGTGGGATCTATGTGGTAAGGCAGGGGTGGGCAACATACGGCCCGCGGGCCGGGTCCGGCCCCTGAAGGGATTTTGACTGGCCCGCCGACTGTATCCGACCATACACTGTAATGTGGCCCGTGGCCTTAGCTACGGGAAAGATTAAGATTAATAACAAGCAATAATTAAATTATTAACGCAAGTTACGCTTAACACAAGTCTGTGACTCATAAGTATACACGTGGCTGACACGCGTGTAAAGGCTAGTGTCGATCCTCACTGAAAGAATCGATTCCCTACCTCTTTAGTAAGAATCGAATAGTCGACTCCGATTCTGCCCATCTCTATTGTAAACATCGCCTACTACTGGGTAACAAAGTGACTGTTAGTTATCCTTACGCTGTTATCAGTGAGATTTAGATGTAGAAATTACATTTTACACAAATTGGATTTAATATTAACCATGGAATTTCGCAAGAAACGTAAAGTTGACAGTGAGCGTCGAGCATTTAACAAAGATTGGATGCCGAAGTATTTCTTTACAGAGATTGACAATAAAGGAGTATTTTTGCTGTGTAATCAAAGTGTCGCTGTGTTGAAAGAGTACAACGTTAGTTGTCATTATGCGACAAAACATGGACACTATGGCAATAATTTATCAGAAGCGGAACGGCAAACTAGAGCAACAGAACTGGATAGAAAACTTGCAAGGCAGCAGAACGCGTTAGTAAAAAGCACATTGGCCCAGAAATCCTCCACTCATGCCAGCTTTATGGTCGCATACCACATTGCTAAACACAGCAAACTATTCAGTGGTGGTGAAATTAATAAAAAGTGCATGCTCGATGTAGCAGATCAAGTCTGTCCAGAAAAATTACGAAAGTTTGAAGAAGTGAGTTTATCGAGAAGAACCCTAGCTCGCCGCATTGAAACAATTGGAGAAAACCTGACATCACAATTGAAAGGACTTGTACCTTCATTTCAACTGTTTTCACTGGCATTGGATGAAAGCACTGACGTCGATGATACTGCACAGCTTCTCATCTTTGTACGGGGCATTTCAGAAAACTTCGAAATCACTGAAGAATTGCTGTCTATGGAATCAATGAAAGACACAACTACCGGGGGAGATATTTTTGAATGTGTGGAAAATGCATTTCGTACAATGGAATTGCCATGGCAGAAAATGGTCAGTGTTACTACGGATGGTTGTCCATCATTGACAGGAAAGAATGTTGGTCTACTGAGGAGACTAAGTGACCGTGTTGCAGAAGTCGATTGCACCAGGAAATTAATATTTCTACATTGCATAATACACCAGGAAGTGTTGTGTAAACATGTGCTTGACATGAGACATGTTGTGGATCCAGTTGTAAAGATTGTTAATTTCATTAGGGTGAGAGGTCTAAATCACAGACAGTTTACCAAGCTTCTGGAAGATTGTGACTCGGATCACAGTGGTGTTCCGTATCATACAGCTGTACGCTGGTTGAGTGTGGGGAAAGTTCTGAGACGTGTGTGGCACCTAAAAACAGAAATCTTACTATCTTCGGAGATTAAAGGGAAAGATAAAGAATTTCCTCAAGTCAAACAATCAGAATGGCTGTCAGATTTGGCATTTGCAGTCAATCTCTTTGAACATATGAATGAACTGAATACCAAACTTCAATGGAAGGGCACTTTTGCTCATGAAATGTACTTCAATAGTGAAGGCATTCAGGGTAAAGCTAAAACTGTTTTCTCGCCAGCTCAGTCAGAATATCACAACACACTTTGCAACACTTGCAACTATGGCCCAGCCAATGATGTCAACTGATAAGTACACCAATATAATATCTGCACTGGATAATGAATTTGGTAGTCGTTTCGCGGACTTCCAAAAACTTGCTGATGAATTTGATATTCTGTCGTCACCGTTTACAGCTGACTTTGAAAAAGCGCCAGATGTTGTACAACTGGAACTGACTGATCTGCAGTGTGACTCTACCCTGAAAGAGAAATTCCAGTCTGAAAGCATTGACAAATTTTATGCATCACTGAATGCATCCACGTTTGTCAACCTGAGAAAGATGGCCAGGAAACTACTCGTTCTGTTTGGGTCCAAATACATTTGTGAACAAACATTTTCGATCATGAACATTAACAAGACCAAGCTGCGTTCAAATCTAACTGATGCTCATCTGCAGTCTTTACTGAGAATTTCTACATCAAACATGCTGCCAGAATTCAAACAGCTTACTGACAAGTTTGAGCGGCCACAAATGTCTCATTGACTTCAGTAGCTATTGAAGTACAATCAGTACATTATGATAAAATAATAAATTTATTAAGTACTTTTTAATCTCTATTCGTTGTAAAGCTTAAAGTTTACAACATTACATTAAACACGATTTATTACTTTATTTCTTTCATTAGTCACTTTTAGTGAATAAAATGTGATTAAGATATTGAATATTATTCATGTAATAATCCGGCCCACCAATAACTTCATTTTCCTAAATCTGGCCCGCCGACTGGAGAAGTTGCCCATCCCTGTGGTAAGGTGACAGTATGTAGTGCATGAACACTCAGTTGAGATACTCCAGAAGTTGAGATACTAGGTCTTTGTGTCGTTTCCTTTACAGGTTTTTTCCTTTATTCAGTTTTTAAGTGAGATTGCTTAGATGATGGTTCACCTCTCAGGCATGAGTTGCATACCATGTTACTAAATGATGAAGGTGCATTGTCATTGAATCAAGAAAATGTATTTTCATTATACCAAACAATAGATGGCAAATAAGTTTATAATGTAGCCAATAGTCATATTCGAAAGGGTAGAAAGTCATCAAGGATTTTGTATGGATAATTTTCTGCATGCGTTTAAAAAAGAGACTAATTCGGACGAATCACCCTTAGTTTATAGCATGATTTTGGCACATACCGTGTAGGAAATGTAGTCAATAGGTCGAGTCCGATTTACCTCTCTAAATCAAGTTTTGTAAATTTATGCAAATGTCCCGTTGCATTTATGCATCAGGTAGGCTATTTAGGTTCAGCATGAAGGCAGTGACTTGTGCGCTATTGAGAGAAACATTTTCTTGCATCTGCGCATCAGCACAGCAGTCAGGCTTTGAAGATAATTCTTTTGTTGCCTCTAGTTGTTTCTCCTTTATTAGATTCAGTCAAGACACATTCAAATGGCCATAAGTATGCGTCAAAGCCAAATATTTCTACATCAGTTAAGGATCTGTCAAATGAGAAAGAAAAATATGATTTCGAGGGAGAAAGATTGAATACTTCACACAAGAAATCAAAACCAGGTGTGATTACTCATATGCATTTATTGCATGATTCCATTGCACTTTTTTGGCAGTGTTACATTTCTAGTAGCCTATATTTTGCATCTACGATACAGAGACTCGTCTGTTGCAGCGCAAAATGTAAATACGGCTGTCTTTTCAGCTTGCATTGAAGGCGTATTTCCTATACCCATTTGTAGTTGGAATGCTACTGCATTCCACTTGAATTAGTACATGTCATGTATTCAGTAATTAAGTGTTGACTACTTAACCATGGAGATTTTGGAAATCAGGTTTGCAAAAGTTAATCTTCTATGGCCATAGAATTTCCATCATGTAAGCATCTAATTTTAGTATAGAAATAACTTCATTGAAAGCCCCCCACAATATTTGTTGAAGTTAACAACCGGTATGTCGACTTCACGCTACTTCGAGCATTCTCGAAGTCAATCACTTTTCTATTCCTGCTCGTTTTGATCTATGGTATCTCGACCTTCCGGTAACTCAACCAAAGTTTGATTTCCAATTGAAGCTTGAAAAAGCAGTTGTTGAATGTACATGATTGTCTCTAATATGTTATTTGTATGAGGTGGGCCAACCCCCCAAGAGACAGGGAGTTTACGTTGCTTGTGAAAATGTAGAACAGTGTATGTACAAATAAGCAACAAGCTTGAAAATAGACAGCAAAAACTATCTATATACAAGTCAGTGTCCAATTGTCCTTCCTTTAAATATCTTAGCTCCAAAGTTCTTCAGCATAGGCACTTACTTTAACAATCAAATGAACAACTTGTTAGTCCTATTCACTTCTTTGTGTATCGGCACGATATCAATCAATCAATCAATCAATCAATCAATCAATCAATCAATCAATTAATCCTTTGTTTATCGCTACGTTAAACGTTGTTTACTTTTATTGGGCTTTGGGTTCTTCGATAAATTTTCGTAGGCTTTGGCCCGATAAAAGCATCGTTTCCTGACAGTTCTGCTACCTAGAGAGTTTTGCAAGAAAAGCAAGTGAACAGAAACAACAAATTGAGCGATTCACTGAACACAGTCAATCGTTCTCTTGAACTAACAATAGAGCGAACAATCAGCTATACTTGGTGTGTTTGGAGCCCTGATACATCGCCCTAAGTGGGTTCGAAATTGGGTAGCTTGTGCATGGGGAATTTCCAGCTGGATGCATGGGAATTTTAAGAGCTGAGTGAGGCAGAGCGCACTCCTTCGCTAAATACGGAAGGCTAGATATAGGAAAGTTTAGCGCCAGAATTAATTCACTATAAAGGACAAAAAGTAGATCCCTCACGTGCTCTCAAGTGTTAGTGCCTTTTACTGTGCAAATAGAAAGAACTATCTACTCTCAGATGCTAAATAAACGTCCCCCCCCGCTTATTATTTTTTTTGATTTTTTCCAACCCCCAGGACCTTATTAGGATCCCCGCCCGTTTATTAATTTTGAAGAAATTGACTTTTTCTACAAGTCCCTCATTTCATTTCCTTTGTTTGTTACCACTGTTTGCTCCCAATTTTCAAATTTTAGTTTTAGGCTTTATGACAACTTGTTTTTGTTCTTTTCGTCCTTGTATAATCATTTATAGCCTTTTCTCAAATTCCGACCCCCCCCCACGTTTATTTTGACTCCCCGTTTATTGAATTTCGGATTTTTTCCGACCCACCTGTTTATTAGGACATATCATATCTTGGATCCAACTGATATCTACCAAATACACAACCAATTCTTGCTTGATCCCTTAAAACGGCGGATGTTTCAGTTTAGGATAAAACCATATCTGTACCTTCCCTAAAATCAGAGCGTGGCGGGGCTAAACTGCTGAATCACCCTATTTTCGTTTTACTACGCAATACGAAATTTGGTCATGTGCAATAATATATAGATGATAGGTAGGTAGGTAGTTAGGTAGCTAGATAGATAGATAGATAGATAGATAGATAGGTAGGTAGGTAGGTAGGTAGGTAGGTAGGTAGGTAGGTAGGTAGGTAGGTAGGTAGGTAGGTAGGTAGGTAGGTA
>WIPJ01000976.1:117206-137789 GCA_018155075.1 Cassiopea andromeda
TCCCACTAAGTCATAAATTTCAGTCTTTGAAAATCGAAATTCTACAAGACACTCTTCATCTGTCATTTCCTCCAGCTGAAATCGATCATACTTCCAGTGTGGCAAACATAAATGTTTATTTCGAGGACCACGAACATCGTATAATAGCAAAAACTCTTCGTCATTTAAGTTTTCTAGGTCATTTACGTTTGCCATTTCGATTTCTTGCGTATTCTCTACAATGATGCAATAGCAAATAAATATTTGGATTGGCGCGAGACGCGTTAGTTACCAAGTCTCTCATGCGCGTCTTGATAAGGCGCGTCGTGAATCATAAACTGCTTATTAAGTGCAAAGCTGCTTTGATAGTACCTGAGTTCTTTACAAAAAAAAACTGTTCTTCCGATATTTCAGGTCTTATCTTACTCCTCATTCTTTCTATGATAACTCTTAGGATTATCTTTGCCATATAATTGATAATGCTAATCGTTCTATGTTGTTCACATTTACGCGTTCCTGCTACTTTTGGTATTGTTATCATTACTGTATCTATCCTTTGCTCTTGTAAAATTCCTGTGTTATATATCTTATTTGCTATATCTTGTATAATTTCTAGACCCTTTTCTCCCAGAGATTCCAGCATTTCCACTGCTATCCCATCATTTCCAATTGCTTTTCCTTTCTTCATCCTATTCATGGCTGCTCTTATTTCTTCTTTCATGATTTCTGGCCCTTGTTCATCTAATTCTAGATCAATTACTTCTTGTTCATCTTCATATAATTCTTTGATGTATTCCATCCATCTTTTCAGTGTATCCTCCATTTCCATTAGTAAATTACCATCTTTATCCATTATTGAGTTATTTTTAGTTCTAGCCTTCTTCCTGTATAATATTTGGTTTATTTTGTCATACATCTGTCCTTGATTAACTTTAGCCAATTCTTCTATCTCAATGCATCTATCATTCATCCATTTCTCCTTCGCTCTTGTGCATTCTCGGTGTATTTGTCTGTTGTATTCTCCATATTTTTCTTCATCTTTAGACTTTACTTTTCTTCTTTTACCCATTATTTCAAATATATCTTCTGTCATCCAAGGTTGTTTTTTCTTTTTCTTTATAATCGGTATTTTCTCAGTACTTTTCTCTATCGCTTTCTGGAGGTTGTTCCACTGTTGTTGCGCATCTTCATTCTCATCTTCCATACATAGTATCTCATACCTGTTTGTTGTTTCTAGAACAAAAGTGTCTTTTATTTCTCTATTTTTCTTTAACATGTCTATTTGTCTCCTTGCAGTAATTTTTGTTGTTATAACCGTTTTCATCTTGACTTCCACAGTTGCTACCAATAGGTTGTGATCACTATTACAATCTGCACCCGGGTATGTTTTTGCTTGATGTATGGCATTCCTGAATCTTCTATTGATGGTCATATAGTCAATTTAATTTCTGTTCCTGTCGCCTGGGCTTCTGCATGTCCATAATCGTCTTGGACGATGCCGAAACCATGTATTTGTTATTACTTGCTGATGTTGTGTGCACCAATCTATCAATTTTTGTCCTCTGGTATTTTTCTCTCCTAGTCCATATTGCCCCACAATATCTTCATGTCTTCCGTTTCCTACCTTTGCA
Source organism: Cassiopea andromeda (assembly GCA_018155075.1). Lineage (NCBI taxonomy): Eukaryota > Metazoa > Cnidaria > Scyphozoa > Rhizostomeae > Cassiopeidae > Cassiopea > Cassiopea andromeda. The sequence continues at coordinate 118,817 of WIPJ01000976.1, forward strand.
TTCATGTCTCCCATTACTATATTTACATCATGATTTTGACATTGTTCTCTAATCCTGGTAAGTTGTTCATAGAAATCTTCTAGTTCTAGTTCTCGTTGTTTCATGGAAGTACTACAGTATATCATAAAAGAGATTGTTGTTATGTCGAGTGAATAGTTGTTGCGTTTTCTTAGAGCGTTGATAAAGATGAAAAATATTGAATGTGAGCCGTGCTTCTGTATGGCTTAAGAGCTTTTAAGGCATGCTTCTTAATTTCTAGATATCAATACTGTTTTTCTTGTATTTCTCCTGGGTTGCTTTGGAATAGATCTTGAACAGCTGCCTACTTGAAGTCCAGGGCCAAATCAAAGTTAATGTTTTTACTTCTCAACTTAATAAGATCAAGGGAACTAATATTTTTATGTTTCAATGCATCCGAGCCATATTGGAAAATAGAATACCACAGAAGGCATACTTTAACCTGAAGCTTGCTATTAGAAAGACCATTTGTACGCAAAAAAGGTTGTTCTCAAATTGTTGCTCTGTAACAAAGGTTGTTCTGTAACAAAGTTTTTGCAGAATGTCAAAAAGGTTGTTCTCAAATTCTGCACCCTGATCGTGGTGGATCTTCGTAGGAAATCCGAAACGCATAATAAAATCATTGGACAATTTTGAAGCGACAGTTTTAGCAGACTTATTTTTTGTTGCGTACGCCTGTGCAAATCGCGTAAAATGATCGACAATGACCAAGATATACTCATAACCTCCTTTAGTACGTTCTAAATGCAAAAAGTCGATAAAAATCATTTCAACAGGCGAAGTCGTAATAATTGGTTGTAACGGAGCCCTAGCCGGAAATACTGGACATCTCTGCTTTACACAACTGCATACGTTTTGAATAAAATGCTCAATATCTGCATGCATACGAGGCCAGAAAAATCTTTCGTGCTAAATCAAATACACGTTCTGTACCTAGGTGACCCATACCTCATGCAGCGCTTTAATTGCTAGGCGATGGTATTTCTTAGGCAATACAATCTGGGAATTCGAGCTGACATTCCGCTTCAATAAATTATCTTTGACTACAAGTTTAGGCCAATCTCAAATTAATCGTTTGACGTCAGAAGATTCGTGTAACATATCCTTAGGTAGTGGCTTTTTGCCTTGTTCAATAAACTGTATTACGCGACTTGTAACAGGATCATTTAACTGGCCATTGAGTAAATCATTCACACCAATACGCAAATCATTGCGAAAATTCGAGCTATCAATAGCGAGAACATTTGGATCCATAGTAAATGGGGTAGCCCAATTTGATTTTCCTTTAGCTAACAAATTTACAGCGTATGTCATAGCGTTTGTAGTTTGAGGCGACATTTCTTCAGTGCACGTTTGGCTATAAGACTCAAAATCGGGAATACGCGATAGAGAATCAGCATCGGTGTTTACTCTGCCTGGTCTATACTTTATAGTAAAATTAAAGTAAGCTAATTCATTGACCCAACGTAAACCAGAAAAAGATTTCTCTACTAGTTGCGTGCTGTACTCTGCTTCGACACGCTTTTCTTTTGCAGTGAAAAACACTCAGTTGCGTGCGTCCAAAAGGCGAAGTAAAAACTGTTGCGCGGTCTCCTTCGGGTCTTGAATTGCTGTCACCATTGATTGGAAAAGGTCAGCAGCTGTCTTCTATTGAAAAAAGACGCGCAAAATGGAACGCAATTTCTTTAACGAGTGTTGCGGCAAAGTTAATTTATAGTTACGTTAACTACTATGAGGGGAAATAGCTTTAATAACTGCATCACAAATGTCTTTATCTGAACAACCCCTTTCTAACCACGAGTCAATCTGGTGAATGAGAGATACGTAAGTTAATTTATACTTTTGTCCTGGCTCACCAATTTGACCGGATATTTTAAATTCTCTAACTAACATTGAAGGTTCTCCTTTAACTACTTTCACTGTATTGGCTGCGACAGTATTTGTTAGATCAGAGTGATCAGTTTCCGAAACTTTTCCCTTTGCGGCTCTTTGTTCTAAAAGGGTTTTCTTTGCACTATCCGATTCTAGTTGCAATTGTCTTAATTCTTCAAGCTTTTTCTCAATAGTTAAAACTTCCATTTGGACAATAAGTTCTTCTTCAGATCGTTCTAGTGGGGGAGGTGTACCATTTATCTTAGAAATTGCATCACGTAAAAATATATGCACATCAAAATTATCATCTGCCGTTGATAGAGTGTTCTCAACATCATTTCTAATTATTTTAACGAGTTCAGATCTACTTTTACCATCGACAGAATCTTTTACTTCAAAGTAACCACATAGTTCTACCAGTTTGTCAATACTCTGCTTGCAAATAAGCGAATCGAGTTCTAATTGTAAATCTTCGACTTGAAACATTTCAGTATTATACAAATTTAACTAAATAGTCCAGAATATAAAACTCTTCATACACTCTCCGCCCTACAAAAGAACAATTGCACACAAAGTTGATAACACTTAGCTGGGAGGGGTACGGCTAGTACACCCTTGGGCTTTGTAGGAACCTGCGGCAAAGATACGGCGAAATGGCATGGCATCGACGACGAAATCTGCATCACAGATGAAAACAGGCTGGAAACTTGCGTAGCATCGTAGAAAAGAAAACTCACTGGGCGCCAAATGTAACTTGTGTTTCTACATGGGCCAAGGCTGTCCAATGTTTTGCAGGTTCGATCCTCTTACCGATGCTGTACTGAAGAACACTTTAGATAAGAACACAACTGAACTCTTTACTACTGCAAACGAGGACTACGAACAACAACTAACTACTAAAACAGAAACGACAGCTACAAAAAACAGATAATATTGACGGTTGTTAATTAGCGAAAGCAGTCAGTCTCTTAATTAACTGTCACTTTATGATGCCTCTCTAATCTTCTCTCGCTGTCTATCGTCAGGGGTTCCCATCATGAACCCTAAACATGTAAGAATCGTATTTTTCATCAAATTGATCAAGTGTAGCTTTACTAACATTTCCAGCAAGTTTCGGGAGTTTGGTACGAATATTACCGTTAAACATCGTCGTTTCTGACGGAGCTTGCGTAGTTGTATTGGGTGTGGCGCAATAATTTAACAGAAAAGCTTGTAAGTCGCGCTTCTAATTGCGATTCTCAACAGCAATAGTGGTAATAGCTTTCATTAACGGTTTAACGAACGTTTCTGCTTCATTTATTTGCGACCATAGAGGCGTTATTTTCCTATCGTGTATTCCATTTTGATACATGAAATTGCGGATATCCTTTCCTTGAATGGGTGGGCCATTATCATTGACAACTTCGTCAAGGAGTCCGAATAAAGCGAAGTTTTATCTAAGGGAGGAATATCCTTGAAGGCATCAGTTTTACGAAGAATGTTCACTATGGAGTAACGAGATCGAGCATCGACAAGTACAGGTAGCAGTTCTCACGTGGGCAATGGGCCTAAGAAACCCTTATAAACTTTCTCAAAATTTAATTCAGGTAAATCACTCATATAATAATAGCATAATAATAAAACGAATTTTTTAACAGGATAAAAACTTCAACAATTACAAAAATTGCTGTTATAATTGTTTGTCGTGTACAAAGAAAGATCCTTAGAAAGAAAAACATAAATATATTACAGTTACAGGTCTAAAAATAGTTTTATATTATCATCATGGTAAAATCTTATACGTATATATTGTTCATCATCTCCCTTAAAGCAAATACGTTGTCAGATATCCTTGCAGTAAGTGGCAGTTCATTAAAAGCCTTTGCACCTATGTAGAAGAAGCCTTTCCTCGCGTATTCAGTTCTTATCCGAGGAAGGCATACATTATATCAGTACATGCTGTAGCGATTAGGTTTTTTCTAGTGGCTAGTGTTTCATCAAATCCATTAACCCTCAAGCCTGGGCCATAGGCCTAGGCCTAACGTAGAAATAACACACTGAAACTGCTCTTTGCTCTTTCCTGTATCATTGTAAGGGAAAGACTGATCAATATGAATTAAAAACTCAATACATATGACATCAACTGAACGCTAATCAATACATGGTACGTCAAGATCACAGTAAACGTTGACAGGACAGCATAATGCCCTTGAAGGGTGTTTAACACGCAGAACAGGACTCCACTTGAACGCAAGGTTGAAACACAACATGACAATTAGAATATCACGAAATACGACACAACATAACTAAAACATCAAACTCAATACATTACACCTTCCTTTCCTTTTAACCTAAAAGTTACCACGCAAACTTCACTGCGATCTGGAGACAACAATCGGGCAAGCAGTGGTAGTGCCTAAGGCAATGCTCGGTCTTCCCAGTTTCGGATAGATGTCTTTGAAAGGAAGCTTAATTTGCTACGAAAGCTTTCTCAGCTCTTCAGCTTTAACCAACCATGGCCAGCTCTGTCTCTCTTCTACGTAACTGCTCATTCTTGTTGAATATGCAGAGTTTCAATGGTATCGTAGTTTTGTTGCGTCATCTTGCAACAAGGGAGAAATAATGAATCGTAATATTTCCATACATTCAAGAGAAAATTAAACATTATATCAAACAGTCATCAAACTGCACCACACTGCGCAAGTCTGCATATCGAACATCAACCGTCACCACACCGTGCATGTCTCTATAGCAATCTTTGAATCTTGGAATCAAGCATATATAAAACAGCATAAAAATGTACTTAACGAAAGAAGCCAAACGAATCGCGTCCACGAACTGTATGCACCAGCTGCCACCACCCCTCTCACTCACCAGTTCCTCGTTCCCTAGCATCAATAGTTGCGCAGTGCATGCTGGGAGCTGTATTCAGGTCTATTTTCTGCAGAAATGGCCACAGCTCTTTGCGATACTGAAACACAGCAAACACTTCCTTCGGCAATAAACAGCTTTTCTCAAAGCTACAGTTAATAAGCAAAGATTGAAGATGAAGGTGGATTGCACAGAGAAGCTTCATCTTGCCAAGAAAGCAACAGTAGAGAGAAAAGCTGGAGTGGAATTACGTGTTGTGTTCCTCTCTGCTGCAACAATTGAAAGAGAAACAAAACCCTGAAGTTCTTTGTCATTCCAAAAAATGGCTAGCGATGATAAGCAGGAAGAATTTTGTTCCATCTGCATCCCATAGAGTGCTTTACTCATTTCGAAGGTGGAGATTTGAACAGTGTACCGACCGTTGTGCCGAGAACAGTTAGGCCGACTATCAACAAGCCTAGGAGCAACTGGAACAATGTTGTTGCATCAAGGGATCCGGCTTTGATGGAGTTGACAACCAGCAACAGCTGTGCATATGAAATTGAAGGAATTTCCATGGAACGGCAGCTTAGTCGAGGATGGAGCAGCTGACAGCTGAAATACAAAACCTGACTGTGGAATTTGAGCACAAAGAGAAGCAACTGCAAGAGGAAATTGACAAATTGCAACAGATGATCAATGACAATAAATTTAGCATCGACCGGTTCAAGCACAATCAAGCTCAGGTCAAGTTTTACACTTTGCTTGATTCATATGACTCGTTCAGAGTAGTTTTGGACTTTTTGGAACTTGGAGCAAGCTTTTTAATTTACTGGGACTCAAATGGAGACCTAGCTGATTCAAACATGGGCCCGTCAACAGCGACGTCTGACAGTTGAGGAGGAATTTTTCCTATTGCTTGTACGGTTAAGAAAAGCATTCCCTGTACAAGATCTAAGCATAAGATTTGGGATTTCTACAAGCCATGTAAGCAGAATTTTGATTACTTGGATTGATTTCTTGCATGCACAGTTTAGGAAGTTGCCTATCTGGGCATCAAAACAAACAGTTCAACAGACTATACCATAAAGTGTCCAGAAATTGTATCCAAACACTAGAGTGATTCTTGACTGTACAGAGTTTTTTATTGAGATGCCAGCCTCTTACAGAAGTCAGTCAGCAACATTTTCTAGTTACAAGCATCACAATACTGCTAAGGGGTTAAATGGAATAGCCCCAGTTGGTGCTATTGCATTTGTCTCTGATATATATGCAGGGAGATTTTCAGACAGAAAAGTTACAGCACACAGTTGAATATACAATTTACTTGAAGAAGGTGACTCAATAGTGGCAGATAGAGGTTTTGAACTAGATGATAATATACCTAAGGGCGTAACACTAAATATACCACTTTTTCTTGATGGAAGGAAGCAGCCCAATCTTACTGATGAAATTCTGACATATGAGCATATGAGTACAAAATCGTACAGACTGTGTTTAAATTATCAAATGGTACCTGACTTGAATAAAATTTGGGTAATCTGCTGTTATCTGGTTAACTTTTTTCCTCAGTTGGTAACAAAGTAAATATTTATATGTACACCTTAGGAGCATTGTTGCACTTTCTGAAATCCCTAAATTAATGTACGTGAAAAGCTATTAGAGAGAGCAATAATGTGTATTTGGAATTGTTTTGTAAGTTTAAGGCGGAGACCCCTTTTAAGAAAAAAATCTGCCATTTCCCTGATTTTGGACTGTAGTCTTTACTGGAGAGGTGATAACAGAAACTTTTAGCAAGATGCGTGTTATTTCTTGGAATATAGTTACCATAGCAACAGCGAACACCTTAATAATAGGAGAAAGTGTGGCCAGGGTGGCCAAGATATCTCTAACTTGCTACACTGTATGAAAGTGAAACTTTCAGCATACGTTAACCTGGTATGAATTTATGCTACTAACCTATAACATGTACCAAGGTATTTCAACTTTTTTAATTTTTGAAAAGTAAACGGAATAAGCAAATTTGCATTTTTTATATCCTACTTTGACACACTGCGAACATTTTTACATCATTGAGGAGTAAGCAGCTCGGAGATAAAAGGAAGTCAAAAGATGACAAATAACTGCTAAATTTCTAAAAGGTTAATTGCATAATGTATAGTATAGCAAATATAAGCTGATAATTTGGCTGAGTTATCTCTAGTCTAGCAAGAGCTGTCTTTTCCACAAAATCAGAACTGAGGCAAAAGTGAAGTTCTAAGAAAATGAAGGTTAAGGTTTAATGCCATTGATGAAATTCAAAATTTTACAGATCCATAAGATTCTCCTTCTTGTTTTTCGTCATCTTTTGACTTTCGTTTTCTTCCGAGCTGCTTTCTCCTCAATATTGACTTGTTTTTTCCCTTATTTTCAGCAAAATATATTCGCCTCTGGTTCCTCAATTTACAACTTTCTCTCATGTATTTTCCAGGCACAATACCACACTTCTTATACACTTTAATTGCAGCACCTGAACCAAGGTTAAAGTGTGTAACAGCATCAAAAACCCCAAATTCAAAGGTAGCTCTCCCAACATATTCAGCGTTTGGGCATCTTCCTCAGGTCATGCCAATAAATGACTCATTCTGGTTTTGAGCTTTGCCATGCAGGCATTGTCTAAAAATTTTATCTGCGCTTAGCCTGGAAAAAAGTGGTTTCACTTCCTTAATGATGGAAACTGTTAATCCTGCGCCTGCTTTGTATGTTTTAGTCCCCTTTGCCCTATCTGATTTGAACTTGCACCAGCTATAAAGACCATCTGAGCAGTATGTGTAGCATTCTCTTCCTTCTAATTAAGCACAGTGAAACAAACGAGCTAAAATGGCTGATTTCACACCTTCTAAATCTCCTTTATTAGATCTCACAGCAACACCATAATAGTTTTGGAGACAATCAAACATCTTATCAGTTAATTTACCCTTTCCTCCTAACTTCTTCTCTTTCCTTAGTTTCCTTAAAGCTGTGGCACCCCTCTTTTGTACATGTCCAATGCATTCATACTTGACAACTTTGATCCCATCCTCTTTATATGTATTCTCAATTAAAGACATCACCATAAAGATTGTTATAAATCAGGGAATGCTTTTCCTTTGACCGTGTTAAGATCCTTTGTGCCCCTTCCGGCTCCATGGCAGGGGCAGATCGCATTTGATTTGCATTTAAAACATTACTTTCCACAAAAAATAATGAGGAGATGCTCTATTGTCTTTTTCATGCTTTTGGCAACCCTTTCAGTAACGAGACATTGCTTAAATATCCAAGATTTTTCTTGTATCTATAGTTATTGCAGCTACACTGCCATTCAGGGAGGCATACTCACGCTTCTGCCATGTTCCATCAACTGAAACACCACAAGTGATAACTTCATCTGTTCTATCATCATCATGTAACTCTTTGCTGGCAGCGATCATACTATCCTCTGCCAGCTTGAACACTTTTGTTTTCAAATTTTATTAAAATTATATTTTGTTGGAACACTAGGAATGTTCATACGGCCACAAAACTTCCCGGCTCCTGCATAACCTTGCCCAATAAATCTCATGACATAAGCAAGACGAATATTTACGCCATATGCAGTTGATCAGTTTGCAGAGGTATAAAAGTCATGAATCCAACTACAAGTCAAGCAATTGGCACAGCCCATTTTCTTTTTGTGTATTTCATACAATTTCAAGCCCATGTCACAACAATCTGGGCATGCAAAAAGTTGAAAACCATTTCCAAGCACATTTAAGTCCATGAATCGAAAGCCTGTACCCTCCTCGATACTTTCTACCTTTTTTATTGAGCTTAGGTTTGATTCGATCTTCCTAGACAACACAGATTCTTTCTCTGCCTTAGAAAGTGGTGTTGAATGCCAGATTCGATAACCATTCTTGTCAACTATAGTGGGCCTAAGTGATCCATGTGATGCTGTTTTCATTGCAGTAATCCCACTGCTTGAAACTCTCTTCCTTTTGCTGCTTGAAGCATCAGAAAGCTGGTTACTTTGAAATCTTCGCTTCTTTCTCTTAATTGATCTAAATTTTCGTCTCGGAACAGCGCTTTTAAAATCAGTATCATCTATCTCAAACTTGTCTAAATTTGTACTGAACGTCTTCATGGATTCGTGGATAATAGGGTGCAATGTGCTTGCCTCTTCTGTGATAGATTATTTCACAGCGAGGTTAAGCACAAGTAAGCCAACCACAGAAATCTATTAGGCCAAATGAAGGTGAAAAGGTTGTATTACCCAAAAACTCCCACTTTGTCCGTTGTCAAGGGCGTTGCTATGCGGCGTATTATGCTTTATTGTACCACATATGGGCAATTGTATCATATTTTGAGAAGCATAATATTTTATAAGTATGTTCCATCTTGAAGAGCAATTATTCATTTACTAAAATCAAAAATAAAAAAATTTTGGTTTTCATAGTCCAATTAGAGGGGTCTTCCACCTTAAACTCTGGAAATAGGAACTGGGGCCACCGGGCGCACATGTCCCCCACTTTTCACAAATAGTGTATCCGAAGTGCCTACTTGCCAGCTTGCAAGTTGCCCTCTTTTCCTTGTGAGAGTACCCCCAGAAGATGTATGGCCCGTTTTTTAATGCTTCCTATGTCCCTGGTTCAAACAAGATTGTTCAGGTCAGCATTGCATGATATTTACTCGGTTTGCTTCCTCTGTAAAAATGATCTCATGCATGTAATCAAAATAGAAGCTTGCTAGCTTTGGCAACATATCTTCCTCCCATTTGTCTTCTGATACTCAATTGTTTCTATACTAAGATCTAACAATGTGGAAACGACAAAGTCAATTTCCTTCATCTCAGTTATTGCCGTAATTCCTTGGCATTGGTAGAAGTAATTGTGTTTTTGTTTCAACTCTGCTTCACTGTCAGCATCTTCTTCTTCTTCTAGCTTCTCCCATTTAGTATGGGGTCGCTGCGGCAGATACTAGCGCCTTCCATGTGTCCCTGTTTTCCACGTCTTCCTCCCAACAACAGCACGCATATAAGCACTGATGGTTTCCTTCCATCTTTGCTTCGGGCGTCCCCTTCCTCTCCTTCCAGGTGGTTCCATGCTCAACAGTCTTCTTCCAACATAGCTCTCCTCCCTCCTCTTCACATGACCAAACCATCTCAACCTTGCTCTTCTGCATCTCACTCCGATGGTCGTCACCTTCATTCTTTCCCGAATGTTTTCATTTCAATGTCTGTCTCTTCTGGTCTTGCCACACGCCCGTCTGCACATTTTCATTTCTGCCACCTCCAGTCTCTTTGTTGTCTTCTTTGTCTGGGGCAGCATCTCTAGTCCATATAGCAAGGCTGGCTGGATCACTGTCTGGTGGATCTTTACTTTTACTTTGGCCGGTATCCTTCTGTTGCACATCACCCCAGACATCTTCTTCCAGTTGTTCCATCCAGCAGGGGAGGAGATTTGTCCTCTCGACGGTTGTGCTGATTCACCTTTAAGCACAAGTGAAGATAGCGTCTGTTGTCTAGGCCTCCTTTGAAAACATTCCTCTTATTTATAACAATAACTTCAATGCGCTGGTTTCCTTAGAACGATCTTTTTCGTCGTCTTACATAACTAAATTTTCCCATTTTCATGAACAAACCTTCTATGGAGCGAAATTGAGGTCTGGAGCAAGCACCTACTTTCAACAATATAATACTATAGCTCGTTAAAAATAATCTCAACAATGAAAGAGAGTCCAGTCTCCTATTCATTGATGGCTTACAGATGATAGAAGACAGCAATATTTTGGGAAAAGGATGGTAGCAAGGACAGAATAAACGAAAGAAGTATCGTGGTCCTTGGAACATGACCATAAGAATCATGCCCTACCTAAAGAATAGCCCATTTTTGCTATTAACTTGGAAAGATATTAGATGGTGCGGGATGTGATCTGAATTTCTAATAAATTCTTTACGTTTTAGCGACAAAACATTTTCATGACAATTTTGAAATTTTTGTGATATTTGAAGGGTTATAGACCCTTAAATCCTTTCCTAGGAGATGGAGGAGTGCAAGTATCTATTTTCTTCTCTTTAAAAAGTCACGAAACTACTGTTATCACGAATTTTACTAGAAAATGGAATTTTTGAGGAATATTTCTCATTCTCTAAGCAAATACAACTAATAGAAGTCCTAGGGAAGAGGTCCAAGCATGCTCTCTTCACTATTTGTGCGCTACTTTGATATATAGTTATCCCATCATTAATAAAGAATCTCAATTCTTTGTATGCACTAAGCATGCTAGATTTGCAAAAATGTACATTTTAAGAAAACTGCTAATTAGACTTCTCTTAATTCTGATTGGGCTATCTGAAGTTATCTGACTCTTATTGCTTTAATATTTAGTAGTGGGAACAATTACTACATGAAGGAACCTAAAGCAGGAAGCTCCCAATATTTAATGAAGGAGTAGCTGCGTCAGAAGTAATGATGACATAAAGAGACCAATAGCCAAAATGTCCAGCCACCTACGATTCACCCTCTACACTAGCTTTTTCTTTCTGTTTTGCAATTTTTTTAAACTTTAGGTGTCTTCTTCTTTGTTTTATCAATTCTTTAGAAGCTTTTTCTGCTCTCTTAACCCTCGCAACTGATTCATCAGTTGCATATTGATAAAGAAAGCTCCCAGGGGTCATATGTAGTATTTGGCAAAGAACCCTATTGAAAGAGGACCCCATTGAAAACTGGCAGGCTGTTGATATAACTGCTGTTACAATTGTCTTTTTCCTCACTGAAGTTTCCCTTGGACAACTTTTCCAAATTAGGTTGTGAAAGGACTCATAGGAGTTTTGTGTACTGCCTCTCTTTAGTAGATCTGTTTCCAAAAGGCGCTGAAAGACAGGAACAAGCTTTCTTCCAACTTCTGGGGGAAGGGTCTCATTATCCCTTTAGGGAACTGGTGTTTGACCCTTGGCTATAGGATCCTATGATCCTTGGCTATCTTTTCCAAAAGCACCATGAAGACTCCCATGGAGGGCAATATGCATGCATTTGAGATTCATCTGTGGAGGAAAGTTGCAAAATTATAGCCATAATTCCCCTTTTCGGCATTTCAATGTCACCTGAATAGTCATTGATTGATCTTCCATAGCAGTTTTGGTTTTTTTTTATTTTTTTGTGAGTAAGTTTTCCCTTCCCTGAAATTGACTGTTGTTGTGCATTTGCGGTGGCTACAAGATTACATAAAACAGTACCCATTCTTTTGGAAACATGATTTATGCAATCCTCTTTGTCAATTCTCACTTCATCTCCATATGGTTTCAAAGCAACGCCATCGTATGACTTACCGTCCCCATCAGAAAGCATTTTAGCATACCTGAGCTTATTTTTTGCAACTAACCTACTCCATAGACGTTCAACACATTCAGCTTCCATAGCATTGGCTTTTCCATCAAAGTTTTGTGGGCAGTTTACAGAATGCTTTGTTTTCCACTCAGCATCATCTTGTAGCCCCTCAGCAATTTTACATTTATTGCAATAATTAGATAGTACCTCAAAATCAATTGGAAAAAGCCTGTCACCAGATCAGTAACTGAGGCTACACCATTATGTGAGCTAGGCCCTCTCTTTTGCCGTGTCCCATCAAATGACACTGCTATGTCCAAAACTCCATCTCTGTCAGGCTCAATCCCAAATTCATGGTAGGCTTCTGCTATGGCATCTTTTGATCTTGCAGAAATATTGTTGAATGCTGCAAGGCTTGAAGATTAAATTTTCTCTTTACCCTTTCAGGGCTGAATATAGATTTAAATAAAATAAAAAATTATCAAGGGTGTTTTTTAGGTAAACAGACCAGGAGAAATCGAATTGCAAAGCAATTTTTGGGAAAAAACTAATTTGGGGGCAACTCTAGGGGCTGGGCCATATGGCCCTTCCAGCCATTCAAGGAGCAAACTCAATAAAATGAACCATATAAAGCAGCACTTAAATATCACAAACTAAGACTTTACAAAAGTAAAAATCATGCATAATGTCTATTTATGAAAGCCTTTGAAACAGTTCCTCTTTTCTGTCAGACATAGCCCCTTTTTACATTTTCCCATTTCTTGAAAAAATTTTGAATCCCGATTTCTTTGGTTTTTTTTGGGAGGTATCTTCGGAGGCTACTTTCCCTTTGAACGGAACGATCCGCTCATCTACCGAGTTAATTTCTTCAGGTGGCACAGTTAAACAACTTTCTCTGAGCACCTGAAGTAGTGGCCTTATCTTGTACAACTTGTCATAAGAGCTGTCATTCTTGCCAGGTGCTTTAGAATTATCGTTAAAATGAAGAAAGGCCTTCAATTTCTTGAACCGCTCCCTGCTCATCAAGCTAGCAGTTGGACTGTATCTGGTTTCTGCTTCCCAGTACATTGAATATCTGGACATTTGCACAATGCACATCTTCAGAAATATGGAGAGGAACCGTTCAATCTCTGTTTTTGTAGTCCCAACACTCCTCTTAGCAAAATCGCATTGTACTGAATACTTGTTTGCAAATGAATGCAAAATTTGTTTGATCTGCAATCAGCTGGCTCATTTCATCAATGAAAAAGGCCTTAAAATAGTCAATAGGGTTTTTTAGGCTCCGTTCATCTACATGTATATAACCTTTAAATTCACTGCTCAATCTGAGGTGGTGGTGCTGTATCTGCTCTCTAACGATAGACATGCTCTGGCATATCAACATGCTTTGAAATTCCAGCCAAAGGAAGTAAATCGGCAAGTGGCATATCAACATCAGAATCTAATAATTCTGCCTCCTCATCGCTTGAGTCAGTTTCCTGCTCAGAATTCAGCCCAAACTCTGGGTCAAGAACTAATTCTTCATTCTCAAAGTTTTATTCCATTAGGTCTATAAAATGACAAGTATCATGTGCTAGAACAGCTTTGAATGTCCCGCAAAACATCGATTTTGTTTACACGTACTTAGGCCCATTCAGTTCTTCCAATGGCTGGAAGGGCGATACGGCCCGGGTGGAAAATCCCACTAATTTTCAAAATCCCTTTTAGTTTTTGGCAAATAGATAGGGTAATTGATAAAACAAGGCTCTTAGGAAGCTAAAAGAACTTAATGAATGTATACAAAGGCGCTTGCTTACCTGTAAAGTGAACTTGAAAACACACGTCAGGAATGACGCCACCATCACTCGGAAATGTCGTTATGGATTGAGGGTCCTTCGTGTAAATGACACCAAATTCAAATGGTTTTGAAAACAAAGGAGGGCTATATGGCCCTTGCAGCCTTTCAGGAAATGGGCTTTCAGAAAACAAAAATTCACATGCATTGTTTGGGCCATATGGCCCTTCCCGCCCTGCAAGAGTTAAGTCTTGGTATATCCACCTTGACTGAGACATTGAGGAATATCCATGATCCCACACCATTGCTTAATATTTAAATATCCAGACCCATTACCCCCTGAAAGCTAAAACCGAACCATTACACCCTGAAAGCTAAAGGTTGGTATCATATGGGATTGTTCTTTGACTAGACCCTCCAACTCTTTCACAAAAGAACCGTTTGTCCTCAGAATGTCTACAGGAGCTACAAAATGTCTTACCTTTTGTAGAAAAGCCACAGTTACTTTCTGCAATTAGGTCTAAGCCCAGGCTTGGCTTCTTACAACCGGTGCAAAGCAGTTTCTTGATGAGCCCTTGAAGAACTGATTTCTGAATAAAAGAGCAACAATCATTATCATTGGCTTCTTGGAACGTTAATTGTGCTTTCACGTCTATATCAACATCTACTCCAAATTCACTATGTCTCCTTGCACTAGTTGACTTTATCTCGAGTTGAGTTTCTTATTTATTGTCATCTTGTAATAGGATGCCTTCCATTCTATCCTCCTATTTCTTTCTCTCACGCTTTTTGCTTGTCTTTTTCCTACCCCCAATAAAAGTATTTCTAGTTCTGTATTTAGTTCTTCCCATTATTTATTACTGGTACACGTTGTAAGCCTTGCAAAGAGGTGAAGAATGTTTTCACTTATCAATTCGTGTGAAGGAGATCAAAAGGCAACGTAAACAAGACACCATGTTTATCCCACGTGCTTAAATGAACCAATGATTGTAAAGATTTAGCGAAATGGACCAATAGGGACATAGATCAATGCAAGCTCCAAAGAAGTCTATTTTTAGTGTAGTTCAAATAATAAGGCTTTTCTAATCACAGGCATGCCATAGAAGACTAAAGCCTCATAAATGAGTAGAAAAAGCACAGGGCTTGCATATAGCACATAGCTTGCTATGATAAAAGAAACTGATCTAATGTAAACTGATCAAAAATTTTGCTAGAAATCAGCTTGAGGATGGAAGAACCAAGACAAAATCTTGCTAACGCATCCACGAAAATGGCAAAGATCTGCAATAAATCAGAGAAAATAACATGTCACATTTCTTAGATAACTAAAGATAATGAAGAAATAAAATACCAAAACTTGAAAAGTTCACTCAAAAATTCAATTTTTTGAATAGTGAACTACCTTTAAAGACTCTGCAAGAAGTATCCAAGATGCACCTGCACTCTTTTATGAGATCAATTAGTTCAGAATCTAAAGCATGCGTCTTACGAAATTCAATTGTTGTTAGCGGTGTTGACATTGTATGCAACTCACTTGCCTCAATAAATAGTGCTGGTGAGGCAGATCGCTGTCACAGATCGTCACAACTTAACCCATTGCTCACATCTCTTTCTACAGATGGAGACGGCAGTGAAACGCCCTGGGCTAGCAACTGTTGCTGCAGTAGCTGGTTGCTTCGCTTAACATTATCCTTGTGCACCATTTTTGTAACACCGAATTTTTGTTTGCATGTTTCGCTGGCGATCGATCAAAAGTTAAATCAGATTGAATTACAGAGCGAAACGGAGCCAACAGCTCCAACACGGACAGAATTTGACTGCTCATCCTCAGTCTTCGCTGTTCGCTAGCGATGGTTGGAATTCGCTTTAATGGAGATTGGCCTTAACAAAATACCATTTTTCGTTAAAACAGTAGGGTTCTTTTACATTTCGTAACAACATAACTTCTTGTTTATGAATTGGCAATTTCATCGAGTATGTGCCATTTATTTAGACGGATAATGCGAATAGTCTCATGCAAAGTGCCATCAGCTATAAGTTCTTTACGAACATCGTTTTTAGACATTACGTTTGGGATTGCACTGGCACTAATGAATGGAATATATTCTTCAGATTTTTCATTTTCTTTCGATGGTTTCAACAAGTGAGAAGGGTGTGGAGACATGTAGTCCGACTGATTGTCATATCCTAGACGGTATTTAATCGTGCAGTTGTAAGAAAGTAAACGTCAACGTTGCAAACGTGAGGGTAGTCCGCTATACACATACCCACACAAATATGTATTGTCGCCTTCTTGTTTGGTATTGCAAAAAAGGGAGAAACGAAAAGGATTCAGGCCGTCATTCCTTCAAAAGATGACGCAATTGTTGTTCTTCTATACGAAGATGTTCAATGTTCAGATTTGAAGGTCTAAGCACTTTCTGTGTCTCCCTTCGGTTTTCTGTAATTGAATTTCCTGTAAAAGTTCCCGTTATGTTATTTCATTCCCTTGCTTCAGCTGAGTTGGGCTTATTCACAATTGTTGCATTCACAAGCTAAAGTGGGACTTTCCCACCTTTTCTGCACTTGGTTAGCACACTGGTCAAGTGAATCTTGCTTGTTGATTTTCCTGGTTGCTCTACAGTAAACAAAATCACCCCTTCTTCGTCTCCATTTACTTTGAGTTATATCGCCATAGCTCGATCGCGAGATACCAACACAAATGTACACAAGAATTTTTCATTTCATCATTTTCATTTTAAATTATTTAATCAGGGTAGAGTCTGCAACTGAATGCTGATTTTTATACTGCCCTGCAAGATAATACAAAAATAATTAATCTAGTTGTATTCATATAGAAAGAAGATAGCACAATAAGAAGTATGGAAAATAATAAAAATAGAAGCGAAAATAAAATCGTTATGGAGTTAGCAAGAGGATTCCTATTGATTTGTAAGCTTTTTTGAATTCAGTAAGTCTTTGTTCCTTTGGCAGATATATTGGGTACTTTGAAGCAATTGGCACATCCACATTCTCCAATCTTCCTTTGCACACATAAACATAATCCATTTCTAGATGCAGTCTTTTTGAAATTCACAGCATTTTTAAGGATTAATAGTGCTTGTTGAACCCAGTACTTTTCTGCTTGCCTAATTTCTGTTGCACTTACACTTCTTCTTTCTAGCTCCTTACCTTTCTTCTTTTTTTAAGTTTCTTGCAAATCGAAGAGCAAATGCTGTTACCCTTAGCAATTTCCACAAGTACTATACCTGTGTGCATCAACAATTTGGCTAATATCCCTGGCTTCTTTTACAACGACTCCTAAAACATTAACTTTCTTTCTCTCTTTACCTACTTTTTCTGGTTCATTAATAGCTAAGCTTCTAGGCCACTCATTTCTACCCTTAGTGAGCCAACCTGGTCCTTTCCACCGCAACTAGCTATCACGCAAGTGACTGGGTGAAACCCCTCAGGATCCTAAGTCAGCTAGGTTGTTGGTTCCCTCTACATCACTCCAATTTCTTTTCTTTATAACCTTCAATATTTCAGTTACTCTGTACTGAACCCACAGCTTCCATTCCCCATAACTGAAGATCCAATAAAGGGCTGTTATACTGTCATGCCAATAGCGGATACAACCTATCTTTATTTGGGTCTTTAGGGCGTTATGCACGGCGTTCATTAAAACTACAAAAATCCTCGCACTCAATAGCTCTAACGTAGGTATGCGTACTCCCTTCAAGGGCCCAAGTCTTGTCTTCGAAGATAGGAGAGAAACATGGATTCCTCTTGTCTTCACCACACTAAGTAAATGATAGCACAATAGGCTTCCTTACTAGTGTCACCAAATCCATGCCACTGTCAACTAAGAACTTTTCCTTCACACCTTTCATACACACACCTAGGTAGCCCTATAGACTTAACATGACCTAATCCTTGCTGCCATGCCTTCCACTTGATGGACCTTTCCTCTGAAATTGGGTCATCTCAATGCAATTTGTCCTTACATAACTACTGAAATAAAATCTTTCCTGAAGCTTCCATAGGACTAATCAAGCCTAATGGATCGAGAAGACTAGCCAAATTGCTTAATATACTCCTCTTTGTAGGCTGCTTTTCACCATTTTCAATAGCCATTTTGCTAAACTCAGACTCTATCTCATCTTTAAGACTGTCCCAAGCTAGCCCTAAAACTTTTTTTGCCCCCAAAGTCCTTAACTGGGCCTAACGTTTCCTCAACATATGGCATTTCCAATTGGCCAAGCCTTTCTTCTTTCTCCACACTCTCACTTTCATTTAGCCAATTTAATAGTTCCATATCATTTGTCTTCCATTTGCTAAACATAAACCCTCCTGCCAACATTCTTTCTTTTAGCTTCCGGTAAACGTCTAGAGCTTTGTCATTGCTCTCACATCGGGACACTAGGTCATCTACATAGAAACTATGTAATGTCTTAGAAGAAAATTCTCCATCTTCTTCATGGTCTTTATGTGATGTTGCAACACAGCATCTAATAAAAAAGGAGATGAGCAAACTCCACATACCACTCTTCTATACCTATAGACCATTGTTTCTGGCGTCTTATCATTGATGTCACTTAACCAGAGGAATCTGAGGCAATTTTGGTCTGCAGGGTTTATTTCTATATTTAAAAAGGCTTCCCACAAGAGCCACCCTTTTTTCTTGGAGCCGCAACAAAATATCAAATAAAAAAGGTTTCAACGATGGGCCTAAATGTAAATAGTCGTTCAATGGTGCACCTGCTTTCCTATCCTTGCAAGAAGAATCAAACAAACCCTTACTTTTGTGGTTTCTGCTTCTGCTCGTACAACAGTCTGACTAAGAAGATAATTTACCCTTTCTGCCTCATCCAGTTTTGCTACCTGCTCAAGAACTGCATCTTCTAATTACTCAGTCATGATTTTATTACACTCCTCAATTATAATGAGATCTTTCTTAAATTCCTAGGCTGTCCTAGCAGTCTTTATAGAATATTCTCATAATTAGATTGCAATTTATTGTGCCCTATCTTACATGGAAATCCTACAGAGTACCTGTTGCCTGTAAAAGTGGCATCATCCTTTACAGTCTCATGTATTTCATCATCCTGTCGTATTCCTAGGGTCACATATGTATTTATTTATATATATATATATATATATATATATATATATATAT
>WIPJ01000976.1:151655-176828 GCA_018155075.1 Cassiopea andromeda
ATTACTTTCTCAAAAAGCCTTGAAATAACAGGTAGGACTGAAATTGGGCGATAATTTTCTTTAGCACTCTTGTCCCCATCTTTAAATATTGGTGTTACTCGCGCAATTTTCCATGAAGCAGGGAATTTGCACTGGCTGATAGACATGTTGAATAGGCATGTAAGTGATTTACTAATGATTGGCAAAGCAAGATTTAGAAAATAACTAGATATTTTATCATTTCCAAAGCCTTTTGAGGTTTTGATCTTAGCCATGGCATCCCTTATATGCTGATCTTGTATAATATTAAAGTGGAATTTAGTGCTACATTTATTTATTGCATAAATTCCAGTTAACATCGGATTTGCACGATCCTCTATCTTGTTCGCTGGTTCATCACCAACAGAGCAGAAATATGAATTCATAGTATTTGAGATTTCCCGTTTGTCGACAATGTCAATGTTTCCAACATTAGGAGAGTTAATATTGGTGGATTTGCTTCTTTTTTTGAGAAGATAATTTGTTATCTTCCAAGTTTCCTTCATATTTCCACTATTTTGGGATATTCTATCCTTGTAAAACTTCTTTTTAAGAGAAATGTTAAGGCTGTTTACTTTATTCCGAGTTTCTCTATAAGAGCGCATTAGGGTTTCCGATTTAGCGCTAACAGCCGCCTTTTTCAGCCAGTCTCTTGATTTCCTCATAGCCTTGAGCTCAGAGTTAACCCAAGGACAGTTCCTATCCGAAACTCTTATATCTCTTATAGGAGCGTGCTTTTCTATGATGGAAGAGAACAAGTATGACCATGTTTCGACCATTGAATCAACGTCATTAGTTACGCTAACAACTCTATCCCAAGAGACTTTTGCAACATCAGCCAGGAATGCTTCTTCATTGAATTTTTTCATATTTCTTGTTCTGATTGTCTTATGTCCGCCAGAATTTAAGGCATTTAACTTGCGCACGCAAAATATTAGATAGTGGTCACTTATTGTGGTTTTATGAACCCCTGCTTCAAGAATGCTGCCTATGCAAGATGTTGCAATATGATCGATAAATGTAGATGTTGTGAGGGTGACCCTAGTTGGTTCTTTAATGATCTGCTGCAAGCTAAATATCTCATATAGCCTTTGAATTCTCCTAGAGCTACTATTAAGAGGGCTTTCTATTGAGTCTTTCAAAAGATCACAATTTGTATCGCCCATAAGAATGATTTCCTTACCTTCCCTGTCCAGGTAAGATAAAACAATTTCAACTCTTTGGAATGTGATAATCGGATCATTTGGAGGCCTATACCATGCAATTAAAAGGAAGGACTTGCTTTTATGGGGTTGAACTTCAATACAAAGAAGTTCCAAATTGTTGTTTGGGATGTCATTCCGTAGAATGTATTGTATACTATCCCTAACGTACAAAGATATACCACCACCTTGGCGAGACCTGTCAAGTCGTACTTGCTTAAATCCAGCAATGTCTGTTATTTGACAATTAATGGATTCATCCAATTTGGTTTCATTTAATGCTAGTATATCGATTTTTAGCTCGTTAAGTAGTAATTCAATTTCATCGATATGGCTCCTAAGGCCATTTATGTTAAGAGATGCCATGGCTAAGCCTTTTTTGGACCCCAAATGCTGACGACACCGGGCTTTAATCATGTTATTATGCAGGTAATGGTAGGGTAAGTCGGCACTAACCTTCTCGTCTAATTCTGGTTTGCTAAAGACAAAGTTTATTAGCGAAGTTAGTTGCTAACTTTTCACTTCCTCTTGTATTTAAGTGTAGTTTGATGGAACCAAATAGATCGCTTTCATTGATGTTATAGTTTTCCACACGATCGATGTTGAGATTCGCAATCATCTCGTTTAGGTCTTGGATAACTTTATTTGCTTTCCTGTTATCACATCGCATGGTGGGCATGGATATTATAACATGGCAGGATGGCAAATTCATTTCAATGTAGCTCTTGAGTTCGAGTAATTCCTCTAGGATTTGGTCAGCATTAAGATCTGTGGCATCATTAGTAGCTATATGTAAGATTATTTTAGCTGGCTTTTTCCGAACTAGAGGTTTGTTGTCCTCTAAGTTTTGTATGTTAGCCTTTGACTTTTTATGAATTGTTTTTGATTGTGGGTTATTTTCTCTCATTTCTATGCTTTCAAATACGATGTTCGGATTATTCACTTCTGTCTCTCCCTTTCGATTTTTCTTGTTGATTTGAATTTTTCTGTTGGATTTTTGGTGCCAATTATTCTTTGCAGTTTTTTGGTCTTCCTTTGTGCATATTTTAGATTTGTATAAAAGGTATTCTTCATGTTTTATTGCTTGTATCTCCTTCAATTGAATTGCAAGGGTTTGTTTTGCAGCCAGTTTGTTGTAATTCAGATGACATTGTTGTGCGAGTGCGTCTTCATGCCTCTCGGGAATAACAATATGAGCGGAAGTATCAATGGTGGAATCGATAACTTGTGATAAGCTTGCTGTGTTTACGTTAGACGCAGATCTGGTTTCTAAAAGCTTTTCTGTATTTGCAATTCGGTCTGATAGATATCTGCTATCAAGCAACAATTTTTCAAGTTCTATTTTCAAATTGAAATTATCCTCCATCAACGATTTTTCTTGGCTTTTCGCATCTAGTAGTTGCTGATTCTGATTTGCTATGATATCCCCAAATTGTTGAAAAACACGAACAAAGTTATTTTCAATGGATATCGACTCTCTTTTCTGCTGTTTTTCCAGCAAGTCATCCGTAGCAATTGCGATGTTTGATTTGAAATTTGTATCAGATGTCTCGTTAGGTGTTTCTTTTTCATTAATGTTACTTTCATTCTCACTGTCATACTGAGATTCGGAATCATCTATAATATCGTTTTGTGTTGCACATTCTGCGTTTGACTTTGAGATGAAGAAGAACTGATTCCCTGTTTTGTTTAGTTTCATGTAAATCGCAGCTTTTTTAAGAAGTCTGTCGATAGCACTCGAAGTCGCGATGGAACTTAGGCCATGCTTCTTTGCAGCAAATTTTTCTATGCTCGTTCGATCTGGTCTTTGCTTTTTGTCTCTCAAACAGGTAATTATATCAAGAACAGCATCTTCTTCAATTTCGTTATCCATTTATGATTGTAAATGCTCACTTAAACGAAGAATCGGTTAAATTTATATCCCTGGTTACAATATACGTGTGATCATAACAGAGTCAATGAGCTAAAATTATGTCGTTTGTTTATTTCAACCTTTCGTTTGTTCATTTATATTCCTTCTACGACCTGCCAGCTTGGGTCATCCCCAATACTTGATACTGATTTGCCTGTTTTGGTTTTTGGCAACTGGCTCTTTTTACAATCCCTGCTACTTTTCTTGGGCGCAACTTTTCCTGAAGTAATTGCTCTTTTTCTTTTTATGCTCACTTTTACATCACCATAGAAACTTGAACAACTTGCAAAACTCTGCTGTGTCCCTGGTAAATCACTTGCTTTATTGACAGACAGTGTGGAAGCATTTGATACAGTGTCATTGCTTTCTTTTATGTTTAATGTAATTCCATCATCACTGCCTTCATCATTCCTATCACCCTGAAGTTATGAATAATTAAAACTCTACACAGACAGTTGGCATAAATTATGTGAAATATGCTGTATAAGCAATTCAATATAGACTAGAATATCATGTCATAACAATTATGTCACAAGCTTCAGCAGCAAGGTATCAAACACCTTGCATGAAGTGTAATCAGCTGATATATAAGTTTCAAAATGGCCTCTTGCAAAGAAGCCATTTTCTTTGAAGAGACACAATTTAATTTCATATAGCCAAATACCTCTAAAACAACACATATCTCTAGAAAGAGTCAAAATTATTATATTGCTACTTATATCAGAAATAGATCTACTGTCTTCGAAGCATGGCTCAGCGCTATCACTAAAGTTCTGCCATCCGGTGTCACTATCCTTGTTATCAGCATTTGAATCATCGAAGAATCATCACTTAAATAACTATCTACAGCATCACTATCATCTTCTGAATCAAGCAGTGCAGCTAATACTTCCTCAGTAGTCTGTAATTTACGTTGAACGCGACTGAAAGAAGCAGATGCCAATTCCTTGTTCGCCATGACAGCTTCCCAAGATACAAAACTTTTGCTTTGTTCACATTTGTTAGAGAATCAAAAACAACCAATCAAATAACCATTTTCTTGTGCAGTGCTACTTTAAATCTGCTCCTACCAAATCCTACCTCGATCACAAAACCACACTATGATTTATGTTAATTTATCTCAAGGGGTCCAGATATGGATATGGATATGGATATCCAGATATGGACCTCTTAGGCTCTAAAGGGTTAAGATCGGCATTCATCCTATTTGCTTTATTTCTTACTTGCCTATATGCAGCCATAGGATTTCAGCTTTAGATTTGACTGCAACAATCTTAAGTTTGTCCCTACTCCTAAGCAAGTCCTTCAGACTGGAAGAAACCAAGGGCTATATGTATCAGACACTCGCTTTTGCTTCAAGGGGGCATGAGTTTCTATGATTAACGAAAGCATATTAACCCATTTTTCAATTACTATAATAAGATCTTCAGAGCAATACAGGATACTTGACCAATCATAGGCAGAGAGATCCCGAAGGAAAGCTTCGTCTTTGAAGTTTTTCATCTCCCTAGTATATATTAGTTTGTGTTTTTCTTCAATACCACCTAGGTGCTTCCTTACTGTATACATAAGATAACGATCGCTAATGGCAGTCCTAACAACACCGGATTTTGAAATGTTTCTTACATTACTGACAGCAATATGATCTATCAGGATGGAAGTTTGTTCGGTTTCACCTGTCGGTTCGGATATCAGCTGCATCAGGCCGAAAGATTCGTAAATATCTTTGATGCGTCTAGCATTACCTGAGAACAAAGGTGCTGATCCATCAGTTGTGTTAGGATTTACCGAAAGGTCACAGTTTGTATCGCCTAATAGAATTATCTCCATCCCCTCCAATTCTAAGAAACACATGACTTGTTCAAGCTTATCAAAAGTATCAATCAGATCACTGGGAGGCCTATACCACGAGAGAATTATAAGGGGTGCAGCTCTAAGGGGTGTAATCTCGACCTCGATAATTTCCAGTGACGTTTTTGGAATATCCTCTCTTACTTTAGATTTGAAGATGTCTCTACAATAGACGGCTACTCCTACCCCATGGCGAGTTCTATCACAGCGTATGAATTTGTACCCATCAATTATAAATCCTGGTGCCCAGTTTATCAGAACTGCCATTATTATCAGTGTTATTAAGTCAGATATCATTTATATAGTTCTTAAAATTATTAGCGAGAAAAGATGTACCTTTACGATTGTGGTGAAGTTTCTTCATACCTAACCACGTGTCATCAATGCTCTTATTTTCTATTAGGTACAGTTTATTCCTCGTGGCAACTGTGCGTAAAATGGCGTTGTGCGAATCCACTTTCTTTGCAAAACCTTGCTTGTCTTTTCTAACAGTACAGAGGGAAACTGCAATCTCTGTATCTGTTACCTTAAGATATTCGAAGGAAGTTTCTTATATGGCCACTTGCTGCTATGATAGACTACAAACGCATGGCCTAACCGATCAGAACAAAGGAATATAACTAAAGGGGAATGGGCAGGAGAACGGGGGTACTATACCTAACATATCTAGTGACTCATCCATGACTTTTTTGGGTGTTTTTATCGGTATCTTTCCCTGCACAGTAACTCTTGACTTGTCTAGTACAATAGCCATTACACCAAAATGCGATGAATGTCTACATATTGCCAAAACTGTTACTGGCTCAGTTTTTTTATGAAGAGCTTTGGCCCGAGCCCTTAGAGTGTGGGCAGGGAATCAAATGAATGTAAGGCTTAACACATGCCATTATCAAATTAAACTGTTTAGTTGTTAACCCAGTGAGATAGGAAAAGTTCTTTTGGACTTTTCATCATATTAATGTAAGTAAATTCTTTCTCATGAAAGTTGTTATGGTTAATAGCTCTTGGCTCCTTATCTCCAAATGGTTTTTTTCTTCTATTGTTCTATTGCCTTTAGTGAATCTTTTAGACCTTTTATCTGCTCTTCCAACTTAGCAATGACTTGAGCTTCTTTTTGATGTTGTTGTGCAGTTGGATGCACATCATTGTCACAATCATTTAAATTAGTTGCTGGGGCAAATGCTCCCTCACCATTGTATCTCCCAGGGAATACTCTTCTTTCAGACTTGGCGTTGTCTGAGGCACTTCCCGCTCTTCTCATCACAAGTTCAAATGTTTTCACTTTCTTTAAGGTTCCCTTTGCTTTGCAGATACATTAGTGGCAGCATTAACAGCCTTTAATGCATTTTCATATTTTATACGATGACCGTCAACCTGACTCGAGGACACTGCAACATTTGGCAAATCGTTCGTGTCCATTCTCACGCCATTTTGCCAATGTTCTGCGCAAATATGTCCGTTTTTCCAGCTGAACCCTGAGTTCTTTAAAATATTTCGATACTCTGCCTGTACCTGTGGGTTACGAGGAAGCCTGTAGGCTTTAATCGGCTTCCCTTTGTCATGAAGAGAATTGTGGTTGTTAAAACAAAGCGCGGAGCTGCAAAACCAACGAACCATTTTTGTGAACACCGTGCAGCACAAGAAGACTGGCAACCGAAACAACAAGATCTTCCCCTACAATCAGACAAACTAGTTCTCAGTCTGCGCAGTATGAACAAGGCTACTCGCAAGCTCTGTTTTTCTGGCCGATCAGTTGATTTAGCATCTTAATATCTTTTTCGATATTTGAGCTATAAGCTCTCAAAAAATCAGCAGTTTCGAGCGAGTAGAAGCTTGTGCCTTTTGACAATAATTTAATCGATGTGCCATACGCATCACTCGTATCATATTTCTCAAAGAACATGAACAAAAACTGCTTTTTTATTTGCACTCTTTGAAGAACATGACAGGAATGATGCGCGCGATTCTGTTCGGATAGGCCTGTCCTTTCAATATTCCTCGTGTAAGTTGTCTTTTTAATTTCTGTTGAAGCTCGTTTTGCTGTGAAAGAATGTTTGTGACTGTGAAGGACTTTATTGTATTGATGTACAGCAGTTGAAGTGCGAAAAACTGACTTATTAGGTTAGCGTTTTCAAAATAGAAACTCAGCATTTCAAGTCAAATTCATGGAAACGTTTCTGTGATATTCATGAGAATCGTAGACAGTTGGGCGGCAGCCCTTTTGTAAAGTATGATTGTTACATGCCCGGGATATTTGGAGATTTTGCGATCACACCTTAAGCAAGATTTTAATTCCCTTCTATTTCATTACATTGCACTCTTTCACGCCTCTTTCGTGTCCTTTGTTACACGCTACTATACTGACATAAGTTCAGGTTTCTGTGGAGCAATAGCATTAAAAACTTCTTTCTTTTAAGTTTTCTACTCATTCAAGACAATTCAATACCTATGCTCTTCATAAAAGCTTAGATGAAACCTCCTGCACGCTCTTCTCCTGTTGTGGCTAGCGATATTTGATCAGAGTTTTGCTTTGGAGCAAGGTTTCAATTTCATTGAAACCTCGTTGATCCATATTTGCGGAAGCCATGTGAAGGCGACAACAGAAATTTAAACCGTCGTCGCCATTTATTATGTTTTATCTTTTCTTAGGATATGTCCGCTGTCTGTTAGCTCTCATAGAGTTCATTTGTGTGACGTCATCAAAATGATATATTCAGACAATTTTGATTTTGGCCTTAATATCTGACAAACCGCTTTGAAATAGCCACTACTGACAAATTTCAGGTTGATCTAAAAATAATGATCGAGATATAGGCAATTAAATGCTGATATGGTTCCTGTTAAATAAGTGTATTTTGTGTCTGGTTCCTAACGTTTAGAACCAGGAGAAAAATTGAGGTTTCTATGAAGTCTTCTGTCTTCAAATGGTCGGATTTCAGCTCATTTTGACAATATTAATCTAAGATTTTCAACACATGTCTATTTTGAGGTGCGCTTTCACTCCACATCATCAAAGTATGAAATTTCTAAAGATATATTTTATGACGTCATCACTAATGAACTCGATTGTACTACAACGAATACCACGTGAAACGCATGCAGAATGTCATGACTACAACACTACAACTATAGATAATTCTGGTTTTGAAAAACAGCAGCGTTGCATCGCTTGTTGGTGGTTGGCTACTAGCAATAAAGTGACGGAGGATTTTTAGTTGCACTTTGCTGCCTTGGGATTTGTGAAAGAGACCCTTAGAAATTATTGACGCCATAGTATGTTGAAGATGAAGCAACAGCTTTTGGTAGTGCTTTGCATCAGCCGCTCTTTGCGGTAATCCCTTAGATTTGCTTTGCCCTTTTCTGAGGTATTTAGAGGTCAACTTCTTGAGGTCTAAGTAGTATGCACTCGATTCAGATGACAATTTTTGTTTAGAATTCCAGTGTGAGACAAGGGGCTGGTATTCAGTATGTGGCAAAATGTACCCCCGGCCTTGCCTATTGGTTTAATATAAGCCTTGTTTTTCTTCTTTAGATCTGTTCCCATCGTTTTTGCAGCCTTTCAGCCTACGCTATGCACCTTGTTACATGTTTGTCGGATCTGATTTATCGACACCTCGGGAATTAGTGACATGCTGCTCGTTGAAACCATTTTCTTTCATTTCAGTTTGCGGTTTTCATCTCCTCCTCATCGCTAGTTCGATTTTCAAATTGCAACATAAATAAGCGCACACATTTGACAATGCATTTACTACTTATCCGTTTCTGTCGTGCAATACGAAGTAATTGTTTAAGTTACTTCGCCATTAGCTTGTCTCTTCTTGCATTACCTTACTTCGCTCTTTGTTATGATCCTCTTCAGTTTAAAGTATCCTAGCATACGCGTAGCCTACCCACTTCACCCCCGTTATCTCAAAAATTTGGAGTATCAAACCGCCCATACTAGCAGAAGCCCCTCAAACTAAACCCCACGCTATTGTTTTGTGAAAGTGCGAACGGTGTTTCAACTGGAACCTGTTTCGCTCTTCGTTTTAACAAGCATTTTCAAACCAGCCAAGTAGAAATTTATTCAAATCGGTATTTTCCTTCTTCATGCATAACATTCAAAAGCCTTCACATTGGATGATGAACATCGATCATACTTATGAGAGAAGGTAGCCGAGGTATACTGAATAAAGATGAATGTCCTCCCCACATTACGATACACAAACGCATTCCAAGTGATTTCATAGGCTTATCATTTCAGTTAGAGATGATAGAATTTAGCGCCTTTCTAGCTTTTCATCCTTAACATAGCCAGATTTCTTACGCAAATGTATTGCCTACTTCGTGCAATGATAGCCTTTTTTGTTGCACGTCATAAGCATAGCTTTATTGCATTTCGTCGTGCCAATGCTGTTTGAGAACTCTTGTTTCATTTAGGACACACAAACACAGTATTAATGATTATGTAGTTATTAATATTAGTGATTAATTATGTAGTATGCGAAAAGAATTGTCAAAATTTAATTTATCTCGCTTTGCATTCATTTCTTTTGGTATTTTTTTGTAGTTATACTTCTGTACCAGTTTCATAATTCAATTTTTTCATTAGAGGGGCCCTTGCAAATGATCTTCGTTTGAAGGGCAGCCCTCCGCAAATCAATGAAAATTAATTGAGAATCATAATCAACTATCCCAGAAATATTATTGAGAACGCCCAGATTTTACTTGCTTAATCTAATACTAGTTTTACTGTATGTAAATTTGCACTAGTCAATCCATTGGCTGTAATTGTTCAGTTGTTGTTCAATCCATTGGCTGTAATTGTTCAGTTGTTGTTCAATCCATTGGCTGTAATTGTTCAGTTGTTGTTCAATCCATTGGCTGTAATTGTTCAGTTGTTGTTCAATCCATTGGCTGTAATTGTTCATTTGTTGTTCAATCCATTGGCTGTAATTGTTCAGTTGTTGTTCAATCCATTGGCTGTAATTGTTCACTTGTTATTCAATCCATTGGCTGTAATTGTTCAATTGTTGTCATCATCGCGCATGCTAAAAATTTTGAGTTAATTAGGGGTAAATTGCTTCCCGCTTTGATTTACCCCTCTTGTTTACTGTATCGCGCTTAATAAAACCCTCCTAATCTTTATATGCGTAAAATAGTTGAGGACTTTTGAAAATCACCTAAGTACACACAAAGCTTTCCAAAGAAAGACTCGTTTGAATTTGTATCTTAATAAATCACAAGATTCACAGCAAAACTTATGTTATGACATTTGCATGGCAAGAAATACAATCAATTTGCATTCAATTTTTTTGTACCAGAAATTCACGTTGTTAAATTCCATAATAATTGCTAGACCTTCTGATTCGCTTTATTCATCACTCATGTCAAGCCCGTATCTAGGCCTGTGTTTCTGGGGTGGCAAAATTGTCCTGGGGGAATCACGTGATGCAAAACCTGAGAGCTTATTTCATAATTTATGCTATTGCTATCAAATGGATAATATGTGTGCAAAAAAAGAGTGGAACTTTCTAGCGTGTCACAGAGACCATCGTTGAGCTCAACAAAAATTTCAGGTGGTCTCTCTTTAGCTAAAAAGTAAAGTTGCAACTAAAAAAATGCGAATTAATTTCCAGGGGTGGCAAAAAGTTGACATCCTATTGCGCAGGGGTTGCATTTGCCACCCCATGTCACCACATGGCTACGGACCTGACTCATGTTAAATATCAACTTTGCTATTCTTGTCAATTAATGACCAATTAATATTCTTAGCGTCATGTTTATTAAGTGTAGCACGGCAGGTATTACAGTCACTTTCAGGAACTACATAGAAGATACTTTGGGGCATGTAAAGGTGACTTTATGGATAGATTGATATTTGCAGTTTTTTTGTTATTTCTATGTGCCTTTTGTATCTTGTATTGCATATGTAATGAGCCAAATTTTTATGAGATTATTTTGCTTTTCTATTTGTACAATTTTTCCAATAACTGCATTGTATTCTTCACTTTCTTTTGCCTTAAAATCATCTGTGCACTGGGTTCTGCTAACTAAATACCTATTTTGCAAGCTTTCGTGTAAAACATTAGATAACGTAAGTTTTCAAAAGAAACTTTCCCAGTTGAAAGCACTATGTACAATCTTTTATGGAAACAAGTGAAAAATCAATCGGACACCGAGTTCATCCATCGTGTTGATGAAAGACAGAGATTGAAATTTTGACCTTCTATGTAAGTTATTCTATACGAAAACAAAATTGCCCGCACGATGATTACAAAATTGGATTATTGAGATATAATTGTTTCGATTTTACCGAACTAGAATGCCTTAAAGTATTGCTCAATCAGGCTTCCATATAAACTCTGGGCTTTTGAGCCATTCTGCATAGAAAACACTCCTAACCCTCTCCATACCTTCTTGGAAGCTTTGACTTCATGCTTATTGTGAATGAGATTTTGGTCGACCGTGTGGCGACGTTATTTAGCAATACACGGTATCTCCAATTTAAAACCGGCTTCGATTGCAGGCTTCTCATTTTGCTCCTGAGCCGCTTACTAGCACTGATAAGCATTCCTATTGTTTTGGCCATATGAGTGATAACTTGTTACTTTAAAGCAAGGAAAAGCAAATACTGGTAGTTTCTTCGAACATGCTAGTATTGCCGTTGAATTCTTATAGGAAATTCCAATTTATTGGAAATTTCAAGGTCACTCAGTGCTTTGTGACAATAGTAGGACAATATCATTTCATATCAAAATTCATGGTATGGCTGGAAAACTATGTGCTTTTTATGCCCAAAAGGCTGGAAAAGGTCACTTTTCTGAAATTTAGGATGAAATTTCAACTTCAACTTGGTGGACACCCTCAATTATTATTGCAGTGTGAAGAGATATAGGCAGGATCCTTGAGACACCCCATATCTTATACCGTATATTTTAGGCAAGTGGCCTTCCACTTTGCAACATCATTTTCTGTCACTTAAATACGACTAAAATTATTCAAGTTCCCTACCCAAGAGTGTATTGCGTAAGCTATTAAAGATTGTTGGGTTCGATGGTTTCAAGCTCTATGTTACGGTCACTGAACATTACAGAGTTATATTTACTATTTCCATACACGTTTTTTTTTTATAAGAAAATCATTATTTTGCCTGAGCCTCAATTTTCTTAACTTTTCCCGAAATTGAGCCTCAGATTTTCTTAAAGTTTTCTTAACTTTTGCTGAAATGAACTGGCTAGAGTGGTTTACACTTTCGTTAATACTATTGTGTACTTGAATTTGAACTCCATCTTTAACATTTTGAATGCAATAACAACGAAATTACCGATTTTTGACTTATAAAAGCACTTAATGCTGGAATTTGAGCCTCGTGATTTTCTTACGATTTTCTTAAGATTTTGACAATTTGAGCCTCATTTTCTTATAAACTTTTTTCTTATGAAAAAAAAACGTGTATTCAAAGTCATTGTCGGAAACATGACCCCCTGGAAAAATTGATATCGTGACTTTTCGAAAAAAGGAACTGAAGAGGAAGACGAGCGAGGACTGAGAAGTGAACTGGGTGAACAATTTTTGTGTTGTTTTTTGATTGATTGAGTTTTGTTATTGTTCATGAGAAAACATAAAATGAAATCAGTGATATTTTTGTTGTGATCTTGGGGCAGTTCGCGACATCATCTATACTTTACTGTGAAGCTCAGCACAGAACTCTGGACTTCAAAACGTGCTGACCACTATAAATGGGAACTACATAAAAAATTAGATTTTGCTAGATAAAAATTTCAAAACAAGTGCAACCCAATACTAGTACCACAGAGATATATCTGTATATTTATTTCTCTTCTAATGACCCAATGATAAATAGGGCAGCGCGGGAATTTTCCAGGCGTCCTGAAAAGCACTTATTGAAAGAGGTACTTTACTTTTTCGATTATAAGCCACAGCTTGTACTTAATTGTTTCGTGGGTTTTTTTGCTGAGTAGTCAAGGCAGGTGTTTAAAGTGCTTATGCATCCAAAATTTCGAAATGTAACTTTGCATTTTCTAATGCAACTTTGTGCTGTGATCATCATGCTACAAACTAAAGTATCATAACTCATATAGAAAAAAAGTTATGAGCCCTCAAACTTCGCTATTTTGGCATTTCAAGTGCGAATTCTAGCTACTGCGCATGATGTCATAACGAGTACGCAAAACAATTTTGATCGCTTGTTAGCATAGATTCCATTAGCAAATCCTGCAAACGTCGTGGAGGATTGTACTGTGTGGCTGGTCTCCCGAACGGAATAAGCTACACAAATGGTCAGCATATAGAGGGGAAATCCGTTCACACGTTTCCGCTCAAGAAAAAAGACAGGAAAAGACACCAAGCTTGGGTCAGGTTTGTGCGAAGACATAGGCCAAAGTGGAGCAGCACCAACTCGTCTTTCCTTTACTCTGGCCATTTCGATGAAAACTGTTTTACGAAGAATCAGGAAGTCGCTGCCAAACTTGGATTGAAAAGGAAGCTAAAGCCAGATGCTGTTGATTGATTTATCGTTGGCAGACACAGCAGATACCATCGATCAGTCACTGACAGATAGAGCTAAAAAACAGGTGAGACTTACCTGTGTTTGTTTTTTAGACCCTGGTCAAGTAGTAACAATCAACAACGTTGAGGAAAACAGGACAGGGAGGTATGTTGAGTTGGTAGACTGGAAATGGCCTACTTGTAAAGGAAAATTATAATGCCATAGCAATGTATTTCAATTCCTTTCATGGACTAACCGTGATATGTGATGTGTTCAAAAATGGATGACACAATGGAGGAGGAAGAAATGTTCGCAAGCCCTAATACTGTTTGTACCGGATGTCCAGTTTTGGAAAAGAAAATTTTATTCTATCAGAAAAAGATCAGTTGGCTTAGAAGATCAAAGAGTAAATTAGAAGACTCTAATCAATGCAAATTCTACTTCATCTAACGCAGAAGCCATTACCCTACACGTTGTACAGCTTTAACTCTTTGCTTATACGTCCTAAGGGACTGTTTACAAAATTTGACAAGGTATGAGCTGCAATACGTAATAGATACTGGTACTCACCATTCCTGAACTTGGATTTGCCTCTCAAATCAAACCGAAAGAATTTGTGGTAGCAGTCCATGGGGGTCATTGGTCTCGACATTTTCTTTATCTTGGGCATCCGAATCGTCAGCTAGTGGCTCTCCGTGGCATGGAGTTATTACCCTACACTTTGTACAAGTAGTAGTAGGCCTGGCTGTGCAAGCACACGGTCATCATTGCCATCATCTTCTAATTGATATTCAGTAGATTCATCATAAAATGACAATTCACTGTCACTGTTTGCTATTTTAATGAGCCGTAGCACGCCCAAGACGAGAAGCTTTCTTACGCTTTGTTTATCAACTGATATAGGCCTAAAGAATGCACTCGGTTTGATCCTCGTTATGACATCACGCAATGGCTATCAAAATTCGCACCTAGTGCCTCAAAACAAACGCTAATTTCTACACCTTTCTCGCCAGTAAGAACAAAAATAATATGGTATTCATGCATTGGAAAGACCGCAGTTTCGATTTCAGCTAAAAAAGTATATTCGAAATTTTCGATGCATAAGCACTTTAAATACCTCAAGCGCCTTATATCTTCAATTACACAGGTTTGTAGTCAATTCTCTCTGCATGGGTTATCAGGTATTGCTATCAAATATCTACATCAAATTGGTCATTTGGCTAAAATTTCAAATGACTGGGAATGTCAACAATTATGAAGATCGAAATCCTATAAATCCAGTATATCTAAACTGCAATCGCATTATCTCAGTGATGAATTTGAAAAGGTCTCGTGCCCCTTTTCACCAGCAAAACATATCATTGGGCAAAATGAACTCAAAGGGAAAACAGCCTTCCAATGTCAGCCAATGTTTGTGCACTATTTTACGTAAACTGTGCAGATTATGATAACTTTGCTTGGTAGCGCTCATTCCAAAGGATAAAGGAGCAAACAGCATTGGTATCTGCCAATTCATTTCACTCGTCAAAAATGTGAAAGCCCAGGTTAAGAAAAGCGCCTAGACTGCTAAAAGCAAGCTATAAATATTGAAAGTATACGATAGGTAAGAAATGAATTAGAAATATTTCCAAGAATATTACAACGGCAATAAAATCTCTATACAGAGCTGTTATTTCAAGTGGCCATCTTCGATAGAAGCATATTGGTTGTCTTCAATTTGTCCATCAGCAGAGTCACTGGAGAAGATCAAAAATAAGTTCAAAGATTGCGGAAGAAAACAATGAAGTATCTTACGGACAGTCGAATATATGGGTTCCAAAGTCACTTAGGCGAAAGCAATCATTAACATCGTTGCCTGGCATTTCCAAATTATTGATGTTCATGAAGTTCAATGAATTTCTACATATTTTCATGGACTCTCAAAGTTTTTCATTAAGGATAAAGGCTTTTTCATGGATGTTCAAGCATTTTCATATATCTTCATGGATTTCATGGACTTTTCCATCTAGTAATATTAGTTATCAATGTGAAATAGGTAAAATCATGTAGCGAAATACATTGAGCATTTACTTGGTTCTCTGGCATCTTCTTTAAGCTAATGGGACTTACATTTGGCATCTTCTTTAAGCTAATGGGACTTACATTTGGCATCTTCTTTAAGCTAATGGGACTTACATTTGGTATCCAAGGTTGGCTGCATATGCATATTCTGCTTCTTCATGCTTTGAATGAATTTCTGAATATAGCTGTTCGTCGTTTGGATTAATACATGTGTAATCGGCCATGCTACTACAATGGAAAGTTACAATGGTATGATATATGTAACGATTAACGCACTGGCGGCGCCATGGGGGTGGAACTTGCCCCCCCTCCGCACTTTTCACCAAGATCAATTTTCTAATTCGTCCAAATTCGATGAGAAAGTGTTAGGATTGGGGTGAGGGGCCTCTATCAGGATTTTGAAATGGGTGTGGCAACCAAATTGCGTCAAACTTTTAGAGGGTGACGCCCAAAATCCTCCCAGTATGTAATGGCTGGCGCCCTTGGATTGCGGGTAATGTAAAATTCATTAATTCTTAGTAAGAGGAGCATGCGAATTAGTGAAGTCTGTATCAACTGCCTGGTTAATGATAAGTAAAGAAGAAATTGAATAAGAAGTCAAGTCAATTTTTGCAGAACAGTTGGTGACGTGTGATCAGTCGCAAGAGACATCTCGATAAGAAGAATTTTCATCGGAAATGGCTGTGGAAAATAAAACTTTATTCATCTTACACCACTATATTAAAATGACAAAAGCAACATACTTATATCACCTACTTGTCATAATATGGATTGATAGCTTCATCATTATCGGCAACGCCAGGATTATTCATAGCGTCAGCATTATTGCTAGGAACAAATTGTTGAATGCAAGATAATTAGATTCATTTAGATATTTTCACAAGCCGAAACTCAAGTCAAAATCCAGAGACACCCGGCCATGAAACTTCAATTCCAAGGAAATCGCAAACTATTTTTAAAAAACAATGAAAATGGCCCAAATACCTTGAATAATATGGATTTTCATTTTCGAAACTCGATTCGCATAGATTAGTACCACCGTAGCTAGAAATGAAAAACACTTCAGTCACTTGAACCTGACAAATACACATTAGTAGAATGCAGTAACTGACGTGATTACCTATTGAAAGTTCCGGTATCTCGACCCCTCCTTTATTCCCTTTTGATATAAATAGTTAACTCCACCTAGCTTTCTTCCCTTTCCTACTGATGATGGATCTAGTATGACGTTGAAACTTCCAGTATTATAATGCTTATGTCGCTCATGGACTAAGGTTTAAGTTCACGTCCCCGCTGATGGATTAATATTTATGTCACTCATGGATTAAAGTCTGTCACTCAAGGATAAAGCCGCACTAGCATGTCTCTCTTTTTGCCGTCGGCTTACTACTTAAATTTATTCTGAGGCTGCGTTTTCCAACATCAAAATCTATTGTTACTTGATTATGAACTTCTACGGGCAGGGTTGCACACTAGATATTCAGCTGTACTCTGATATGATAATGAACCTCTCTTGCTTATCTTGTCGTGTAACATAGCAAGAGATATTGACGAGAGATCCCTTAATGGATCAAAATATCTTTTGAATAAAAACATATAATTTGATTTTATCCTGAATATCAGCTTTAGCATGAGACGATTTTGACCCAGGTCATTCATTCTACTCCAAGCGGTTTGCAACTTCGCACAGATGTGGGTGTACTTGTATCATGTTTTAATGTAAATTCTTGCGAAGAGGAAAAAGAAATTCTAACTGCAGCCGTAACTGGGTGTTCTGCAACAAAGTACGTGGAGGATAAATACAATAATAGACGAGAAAGAAAGAGAATGAGAACAAAATGCATTGCTTGGACAGGGAGGCGAGCGAAATGGGGCCTAAAGCACAATCTTTCCTAAAGCATATTCTTAAGAGGGAATGAGAAGACCCTGCGTTCTGCCGACGAAAATGGGACCGATTTCTACCTCTCTGCTGTTCGCAGTACCTAATTCTTCTTCTTGGTTGGTTGTAGCCACAGTACATAATGCCTTGAAGCACAGTGAACATGGGTTTGGAATGATTAAAAGTCCCTTTACTTGCTCGTGAACTACGAACTATCCCAAAATCGCTGGAAATTTCTCCCTTATCAGAATTTACAAAGCAAGGTGTCCCCAGGATATCTTTTGTCATGTTACACGCAAGATATTAAAAAGGTGCTTATAAAAAAGATCAAATTACTGCTGAATATATAGAGTGAAGCCCGGCCCTTAGGGCCCACCTCTCACAGGCCTCCTACACGACAAGATATACAAAAGATGGTAATCATCACATTAGAATACATCTGAATATCTAGCGTCTAGCCCGGCCTTAAGGGAACCAATTTTGGTAAGAAAGAATTTTGAAGGAGTTGCAAAAAATCCGCCAAAATTTGTTCCCCCCAAAAAATAACTAGTGTGAACCGCCAAAATTAATTTTCCCGTCAAATTTAATATTATTTTTGAACCACCAAGATTAGTTCCCGACAAATTTATTTGATTTTGCCAAAATGAGCAATTGCTAAATTTCCTTTTCTCTACTTGAGATCTCAGATTCAGTGAAATTCAAAAATAAAAGTAGGTGGGTATAATAAGGCTTTCCAGGTCCAGGTCCAGGTGGGGCTATTGCAGGCATTGCTGTCCTTGGCCCGCCACATTGAGATCGCGAATAAGTCCTCTCCATTGATTTCTGTTCAGGGCTATCTCCTTGTATATATCAAACCATTCCTTATAATAAGGCCTTGCGGTAAAAGAGAAGAAACTAGATCAAGATTCATATTAACTGTAACGAAGCCCACAAGAACCAAGATTTTCACAATAACAGAGACTTGATTTCTAGTTTTCTCTTCTCCACTTCATTCAATATCAACAACTTCTACAATCACAAAAATCTCAAAAAGAAAACTCCACTTCGCAATCGACACTCCTTCTTCACACTCTGTTCTCTTCTCTCCCTAGTCTCTCTAAAACAATGTAAAACTAAACAATAAACTTCCGGCTACAGCCTCGCTCCAAACTAACTCTCTTTCCAAAACGTCACATAACCATAAATTAGTACAACATTAGCTACTAGCCACAAGTGTATTTTCCGCCTTTTTAATTTAAACTATTTCATTTGACCATCCGCTAAAATAAATTCCGCCAATTTGTAATCGATTTGGCGAATTGCTTCATCCGCCAAAATTAGGTCCCTTAAGGAATTTCAATTCTAGAATTGTTGTTTGGATTGAATCCAACTTGTAAACCACATAGGTGAATGGAAATGATGGTGGGGTTCTCAATAATCCCATAATTCAAATAGCAATTCCTTATATAAGATTTCTACTGAGTCGTGTAGCTGTATGACACTTTTAGTAGTTTTGCTTTTATATCAGTCAAGATAAATTTACTTGACACACTTACCAGCCATTTTCAATGATGTAGGACAACGAAGTATTCTGAGAAGACCTAAACAATATAAGTAATAAATATAAAAAATGATGTGGCACTTTCTATGAGCCGTAAGTTTTTTGGGATAAAATATAAACTGAAAAGTATATTTACTAATAGGTAAAATGCTAATACCTTTGCACCATTGTTTTGATTGGCAGCATGGCCTAAAACTGGCTTGATTATGTTTTGTCTTGTCAACTTTGCCAGATCTACTAAAACTGTTATTCGTATTTGATAGGGAATCGATCACTGCAGTTGCAAAAGCGTCAATATATCATATGCTAATTTGCTACCCGACTATCTGCCGTCTCAGCATATGATCTGCTGTCGCGGATGGTCCCTTTTGTTGCTAATATGATTTTCACGATTTTTACAAAGTACATGGAAGGTTTTGAGGGATCTTTGTACAAATATCTTTGCACAGTGAGCTTAAGAGAGCTTGGGATCTCTCTTCACCCATATTTGCTAGTATCCTTTACATCCCTATTCGGGTAAGTATTTCTAATTGAGGTGCCATTGTGTATTGAATGGCATACACGTTTTTTTTATAAGAAAATCATTATTTTGCCTGAGCCTCAATTTTCTTAACTTTTCCCGAAATTGAGCCTCAGATTTTCTTAAATTTTTCTTAACTTTTCCTGAAATAAACTGGCTAGAGTGGTTTACACTTTCGTTAATACTATTGTATACTTGAATTTGACTTCCATCTTTAACATTTTGAATGCAATAACGACGAAATTACCGATTTTTGGCCTATAAAAACACTTACTTTTGGAATTTGAGCCTCGTAATTTTCTTACGATTTTCTTAAGATTTTGACGTTTTGAGCCTCATTTTCTTATAAACTTTTTTCTTATAAAAAAAGAACGTGCATATCATGGCTAAAAATGCTCGAGAAGACTTTGAAGGATCCAATATCATAAAACTATTACCTAGAGTTGTATTCAATAGGAAAGCAAACATGCTATAACCTACTGGTTTTCGAAATGGCGAATAGAAAAAGATGGATCTTTGAACTAAATTCACTTACGGTTTGTCTGACCCGTGAAACAGACGAGACGACAGAAAACCATTAAATGAATAATAGCCTACAAATCTAAACCAAAATATTAGTTACAGTTACAACCAGTAAAAATTTAATTTAGTACTATTTTGGAAAGCCATGTATTGTTTTCACAGCTAGTGGACTCGTTTGGCTTTTCCCTCCTAATTTGGCGCAATTTAACGAAAAATCAATTTTCAAGCACTTCTATGAACCCAGAGAGGAATTTTAAAGGCCAATAGAGTCATGACAGCGCAGGCACAATGATTCCTGATTGAAAGCAGTCATTCCTTTTCATTTATTTTCAAATTAGGGCCTTCCGCAAGTCACAATAGACCTGTAACAACTCAAAAAGCACCCTCATTTCTTGCTTGCAGCTCGGTTTTGGAGCATGCTACCCTGCTAGATTAGATACTCGACGGTGGAGTACGTTACCCTGCTAGATGTTCGATGCTAGAGTACGCTGCCCTGCGAGACGACCACGGACTTGCCATACCCCAGGAGCAGATCCAGAAATGACTCTGACTGTCGCAAAACTATAGATAAATATCCAAAAGGGCGTGGTTTGGGGAAGTTTTGGGTTACTTTGCCCCTTCCGTTCTTGACTATTTAAAAAAAACTGACCAACAAAATACGAGTGTAGGCTGCTAGCACTTTCAATTTTGGCGCATTTGCAGAAAATACTGAACAATTTTCCTATCACACTATTGTCATCATCATCGTATGGTACAAATTGAACGACATAATCGTCGATAAATTTTGTACGACATTAAAACTGAAGGAAAGTCCATCTGAATTGTGCTGTATAACCTGGATGAGGAGTACCTTCTACATCGATGGAATGAATTATCACTTAGTCTAGTAACTTCTTCCTTCGTAAATTAAAATAACTACCTTCAAAGGACGTTCCTACGTCCAGGGCGGGTGGAAAGCTTCTTTGATGGTGCAAACGTTAACAGGGTGGCCAACAGCAAAATGAAATAATTTGCTAGGGATTTTCAGGGGATTTTCTGTCAAATTTCCAGGGCAGTTTTTTGCTTTTATCTATCCACATTCCATTCTGCTTTTACTTTAAATTTTGTGTCCGTTGTTGGAAAACCAGACTGCTTGCCACACAACACACGCAGGGTTTATACGCGGTTATAAGAATATAATTCCCAGACTTTCCCTGACTTTCTGGGTAAAACTGATACTTTCCTCCCTGACCGAGGGTGCAAAAAGACCACATTTCCCAAACCCTAATGAGAAGGTACCAAACAAATAATATAACCAGCTGCACTTAGGGGGCACAAAAGTAGAAATCCAGCCAAAAGCTTGATGGTTTTACATGTAAAATATTTCCGGCAATAAATCAAAATATATTATCCTTTTTTCCAAAGTTACCATAACTTGTTTTGAGGTAACACGCCTTAGAACGTCGGAAAGTGCCCTTTTGCAGAATAGAATGTCTTTACTTTCATCACTAATCTTCAAAGGCTGAACACCATTGCTAGAAGCAAAAAATCACATCTCATGCAGGGTCGGACTTACAGATGATTATTGGGGGGGGGGTGGCAGTTGAAATTTTTAAGTTTACTGAATGGTGCGAATAGTAGCAGCGGCTGGTGCTTTCTGGGATGGGTGGCAACAGCATGTCGTGTACCAGAAAACAAATGGAAATAATCGAATACGCGAGCGGAGCGAGCGACAAAATCTTTTGAGCTCACACCCTCTAGAATGTCGGAAAACACCCTTCTAGCATGTAGGACATGCATCATGCTTATGATTGATCTCTAGTCAGAGAAGGAATGCATGTCCTCCTCTGAATTTTTTTTTGCCAAAATGCCTTGATGGTTCAGTAAACTACACCCTATCTCAGCTGATGCCTCTTCATCTTTAGAATTTTTGTGAAAAGTACCTCTTGTATTTATTAGTGCTTCATTGCCAGGTTTTGGAATTCATGCTTGTAAATGAATTTCTATCCAAAATGCCGGATAAATTAACAATAATAAAGATTTCCCTGTTTTATTCAACAATAAACAGAAATGTAAAAATGTTTGTCATATCTGTTTTGCCAGATTCAAGATCTATTACGGGACCAGGGGCTGTCCTTCAATGAGCACATTGCATGCTAAATTTACTTGGCACTGCAGCTCGGTACCCTAGTTGCAGAGAAAGTTAAAAGTAATGTTGAATAATACACGACCAAATATAGCTATAAAATTCTTATTGCAGCTGCTCTTGAAATGGCTTCAAACCTAATTCCATTTCCCTGTTTAGCTGGTATCTGTTTATTGCCATTCTTCTTTCGGTTCTGGCTATTTACAGTACGGTTTATCGGCTTCAGCGCTCTTATTTCTTCTCCAGCGCACCTTCACAACGCTTTATTAGGTGGCCACGGGACCCGACCCCCCTGCCAGGCCGCCACTGGGTACAAACTATTGCAGCATTTATCGAATCGTACAAAAATATTGCAGAATTTATCGAATGGTAAGAAAACATTGCACATTCTACTACATGGTACAAAAATATTGCAAGATTCACTGAAGGGAGGGAGGATCAGTCCACCAGTTTCACCGTCTATGCTCTCATGTGAATCCATGACAGTTAACAGAGGAAGAGACAAGTCTACCCCATATCAAAAACGGAGCAGCACTGCAAGGCCAAATATTTGTAGACGGGAAAACTGCTTCATAACAAATTGTTTTGGGGGTGGGTTGCAATTTCAGGGTTTCCCAGGCTCCAGGGGCAAAGAAAATCCAGGGTTTTTCAGGGTCTTCCAGGGTTTCCAGGGCTTGTTGGCCACTCTGTGTAATTCGGTAGTGAATTCATTTAGGCCATCCACGTATAGATATGGGCTTGGGCATCATATTCTAGTCTCATAAGACTAGATTTCATGCAGTTTGCTTCTTGAAGTAAGTTATTGCACCGTTAGAACTGAATATAATCCGTACAAAAATTCAATCTCATTCGATGTTTAAAGATAAACTAGCATGAACATGA
This sequence comes from Cassiopea andromeda, assembly GCA_018155075.1. NCBI lineage: Eukaryota > Metazoa > Cnidaria > Scyphozoa > Rhizostomeae > Cassiopeidae > Cassiopea > Cassiopea andromeda. The sequence continues at coordinate 174,659 of WIPJ01000976.1, forward strand.
AAAGGTCACATTCGCTATTGCATGTATGTACTGCGGACCGATTCCTTAGTTTTTATCTTGGAAGCCGTGGAGAAGTAGTTTTGTGGTCGCTTGATGTTTCCGCCATGGCCGCAAAGCCTGGTTCACACCACTGAGAATACGCTAATCTCAATGAAGCCTGGTACTTACTGAGATATTAAGTGTCGTTAAGTGATCTTAAGGGCGTTTATCCACGAGAGTTTAAACGCTGGTTTCCATTCACCAATTTCTGGCGCACGCGACTTTTTGCGATTGATAGTGGATCTAGGCATGCGTACTTACAACAAAAATACACATGAGTATGATCGCGCGATCGCTAAAAAAAGTTTAAGTTTGTTCGACTTTTTTGAGAGACCGCCAGTAGTAGCCAATCAAAAGAATAGAAGTTTCAGGAAGTGAGAAATTCCACAATGGCGTCGTAGCTGTGGACTAGTCTGGCTAAGAATAATGTGGTTTGAAGTTCGCTTTGCACATAAACAATATCATATACATAGTGATCAAGGAAGATAGGTAGGTGGGAAATCATCAGAGACATTAGTTTCTGCCATCTACTTTAAGAAAAATTAGGATATTTCAGAAGCAAAAGCCACTAGCCACTCTGACAAGAACAGCTATTATTTTAGCTTTAAGAGCTTGCAGGGAGTTTGTTTTGCCCCCTTGAAAACATTTTTATTATGCAGCAAATGACTGCATTTCAAAGCCCTCACTTTGCTAAAGTTGCATTGTAGCTAAAGTGTACTGTAATTTGATATCCACCATGTGTTTGCAAAATGTCGATCGCAAAAAGTCGCGCGCGCGCCAGAAATTGGTGAATGGAATTCCTGGTAGCTTTCAACCGTTTTGCTGGAGCGGAACCCCAGGCAGATTATCCAACTACTCGAGGACCCCTGTTTAAATAGCTGCAAATGAGAATTAAAAACTACTGTTGATCATAGCATTTGTGTAACTTCTGGCGGAGCCCCTAGAACGTACTAGAAGAACCCTAGGGCTCCTCCGCGGATCCCTGGTAGAAAACCACTGCTCTATACTTCGCTCCATTTTAGCTTTATCAATCAGAAAGCTGAATGACTTGCGCAAGTCATCTGCGACAGTCTGGATCCGCCCCTACTATACCAACAGTATATAAGTTGAAGAATGTGGAAGCTACCTAGTTTGCCGCATTGTTAGCTAGTAAATTTGCAATATTTGACAAATTTGGACTGTTCTACGGCAAGAGATGTAATATTTTGATACTATTTCACCAGGTATGAGAATAAACAATAAGATACTTACGATTTTTGCAATCCCTCTATATCAACCAGTGGCACTGTGCTATTGAAAAAATACAAAATCTTTTGGAATAAGAATTATGCGAATAACTATTAAGAAGAATCAGCTTCTTACAACATTCCTTCAGCAAATACTACAGTTTCCACTGAAGACCGAATTATTTGGGTATCAGTTTTAGTATTTGGCCAGTGGATCCTCTAACCGATTATTCGGGAGTAGTCGAATTAGTCGACTAATCGGGTGGAGTTGAAATGTTCATTTTATCAGAATGTAATTAAATACTTCAATTATCGATTATCTAATCAATTAACCTGGTGTAGTCACATTCTCTGATTATCCAGGTAGTGCAAAATAATTTGCTTTTCTAGTTGAAGTTGAAATAATACAGCTGATAATGTGTCAACAATCCAACAAATGGCTCTGCATAATATTACATCACAGAGGGAGGTAAGAAGATGGTTCTTCGTATTACTATTGCAAAGAGCCTACTAGAAGCTCCGCACTTCTGACCAGAGAGATATGATGCATTCAAAAGTGGGGGCTCGCATGTTCAGAGGACACTCTCACAAGCAAAAAGGAACAATTCTATCAGCTACAAAGGGGCACTCTTTATACAGTTTTATGAAAAATGGGAGGAACATGCATGCCTATCAAACCTCGCGCACTTTGCGTGAGACACATAAAATTTGGGTCTCTCTCAAATTCACTAGCACAGAAAGGACTTTCTCACGCATTCTTCATCAATGTTTAATTTTCTACATTAAGCTTAGATTACTGATGAAGAAAGATATTTTACTGGACAAAAATATTAACAATAGCACGTTAAAATACTATATATATATATATATATATATATATATATATATATATACAGGTCACCAGG
>WIPJ01000976.1:184731-212096 GCA_018155075.1 Cassiopea andromeda
TAAGTCAAACCGAGTATCAAAGAGATGGAAGTTAACGAAGACGGTATTTTTCTATTATGAGTAATATCTACAGAATTTCACAGATCTTTCAAGAGTCCTGCATCTCTGAAGTATTTTGACGACATTGTTATTGTTAAGAATTGAATAAGTAGGTATGTTTTGTTTACACTCCTAGACAGGGCCTATTTTGTTCGACTTTTTACATGCATCTCTACAACTCTAATTGTTGTTCCGAGTATCCGACCATCATGCTGAACATAATTTTACAAATGTATTGAAAAATTGCCAACAATTTTCACTTACCAGAGTGGCAGGCAGATAATTAAACCAGATTTTTAAATGCTCGGCCTATCCAGAAGACAGGTATCTCCCCGTAAGATCCCTTGGTTGACTTAATCTTGTCATCATCACTGTCAAACACTTTGTTAGAATTACCATTCCTGTGAAATTCTTCCACTCTCAGTTGTATAAATGTTCCTCACTCAGCATACAGCCACTAAGAATTTGTAAACTCTGATATTTTCATTGTATGTCGCTTCCCAGTTCAAACCTAGAAAATATCTAAATCTCTTTTTGCCACTCTATATCCGCCATTATGGAAGCGCATCGTTTCCACACTGAAAGCCAGTACAAAGGGGTCTAGTACGCACTCTAGTTTTCCTAACTCTAAGGTTGAAACGCAAAAAACATCGCTAAACTTTACTATGAAAAATGAAAATGTTGAGCCGATATATTAAACATTTTCGACGGGCTGTAATTTTCGCTAAAAAAGACTAAGCATCGCTAAGCAACAAAATGTTTAGTGGTGTTTAGCGAAATGTTGAGAGCACTTGAACAGAGCATTACAACAGAATCATTAGGAGCATAACAAACAACTTAATCGTCATATTCCACTTGAATACTAATATTACCAAAATTAGAAACAAAAACTTTTTAGTCATACCTGTTCTGTCTTTTATTCCATCTATCGGTCTCACTATGACCATTCTTTTCAATTTTCTTCTCAGACGAGTCATGATTAGCCCTGTGCCTGGAACATAGCAGAGCAAAATGCTGAATCATAAAGTTTTGGCCTCTTTCCTGCATTGTTTCTGAGCCACAATAAATGGTACACAAATCACCTTTAGTCAAACAGATGACAACTTTTCTCGGCTAAATTCAAACAAAGCATTTAACCGAAGCAATACTGCACTCGCCACAACATACCAAGTTAGGATGAGTGAAAGTGCATAGTAATGTCAAAGCACAATACAGCAATTGAGTTGCAAAGCAGTGACTATTAGGGGAGCAAGGGGAGGCACAGTGCCCCTAAGTCTTATCGAGTTGGCGAATTTTTGGCAAAAGCAGTGGTCCAAAGGCTAAATGCGCGTTTTTTTTTAAAAGAAAAGCATTTTTTCGGATCCTCAATGTTTCTTCAAAATGTTTTTCTAAAGGGCCACTCAAAAAACACTTAAACTCAATTTCATTGCTTTTAAACCCCCTCTGTACGCTTTTGTAGTTCTCAAGGTATGCCCTCCCCTGAACGTACGTACTTTCAAGTCTTCGCACGCCCCGCCTAAACATTTGCTACTATATTTCATCTCAGCAACTTCAAACTTTGCAGAATTTTAATACATACCCGAGAACTCTCATAATTTTCAAATTTTTATAAACATATGAATGAGTATGCTATCTTGTGTGCATAATCTATAAAAGACAGTTTTCTATATTTAGGATGCTTTGCAGGTAATTACCAATTGACAATTACATGACCGTACGTAAGTTTTATATAGAGCCACCTCCCCCTTCTTCGTCTTGTGCGCTTTTTTGGGTACCCCCTCTCCCCTTCAGGGTGTACGTACTTAGCGAATAGCCCTAATGGAAAAACGTGTAATCGAAAAAATTTCGGCTTCTTCTAAAATACTCCGTAAATTCAGCACCTATGCCTCCTATGATTTGTCCTAAAAAACGGCCACTGATTTGCAACCCCAAATAGAGACTGCCACATAACACTAAAAAATACTAGATTTCTCTAAAATGGAGCACATCAGGAAACTTGGAGCTAATAACAAGCATTCAAATGTTGATATTTACTTGAGAGTTTATACTATTAACCTTTGTGTACCTGCGCAGGAAAAAGATGGTAGCAATGAATGCGCACAGAATGAAAGTGGAGGGTAGTACAATCCCAATAATATACAACTTGTCATTTGATGACGGTGCATTGTCTACCATCTGGTTGAAAGACTTATCTTTACTTGAACTTGTGGGCTTTGAGGATGCTAAGGTCGTTGTATATCCCCGTTTTGTACTGACACTCTTTGTCGTCGTCATGCAACATTTTGAGGAAGATTTTACAGGATAACTCTTTGTGCTTGTCTTGGTTTCGCTAAAAGAGATACCTGTTTTCACATTTCTCTTACTTGTGCTCAAAGAGATGCTAGAAGTGCTGTCCATTTTCATTGTTGTCGGTGATTCTGTTGTCGTTGATATGATTACTAAAGAATATGAAGATGTGAAGATGACAACTAACTTTCTCAAAAACAACTTTCTAAGTAAGAAACTGACCGTGCGCATGCTTCGAATGAGACAGTTAGCAAACCTTACACATAAGCAAAATATTCCATTCTCTACAGGCCCTTACCTGTTACCTGTTAGTTAATTTACAAAAGCAGACAAACTTGCATACAGCCAGCGCACTCCTACCTGGTGTTCTCGGCTATGATACTTTTCTGTTGCAAGCAAAACAATGGCGTTGTCATAACTCCATTTAAATTCCTACTTCGTAATTAAATGCTCAATTTATCCTAATTCTATCATTAAATGCTTGTAATGTTGTATTCAAACTTTGGCTTTTAAATTCTCTCCTATGATTCTTATCACAAACGTACATGCTATGCAATATCACCTTAATCTACTTTATTGGCCACTCCCTTTACACTTGACTTAAAATGTAGTTTGGATTGGTCGTGCTTGGACTGACCCCTTCATAAAGTATATGCCATGTTCTGTCTTCACTAATTCATGCCATACATAAATGTTACGAGCGTCCAGGTTACGACCGGTATTCTTGGTTTTCTATTTTGTTTCAACTTGATACCTATAAAAAGTGGACTTTAACAGAATCTGAAAACATATGATCTACCAGATGACAATGATAAAGAAATGCATACCTGGAACTGCTCTAATTATCATTCTAAATCCCATGCCTGCATTACTACCATCACTGTGAAAGCGAATTGTTGAACTTCCATTCAAGACAATATTAGAAGAAGGTTTCTTGCATATCTTATGAAGTAGAGTGATGTTTTGATACACGCCTTTAAAGATTTCAACATAATCAAAAAAGCCATAGCGACAAAACAATGCCTCCAAGTCCATATCAACCACAGATATATTTAAAACGGTTGTATCTGAGGTCAAAATACTCCATTGACAGAAGCTATTTGGGAGATAAGCTCCTTTGCTATAGCGAGGGGAAGCCACTTCAACTGTATCGCCAGGAAGCAAATAGAATTCTCTGCCACAATCTATTGAGCAAAAATAAATGATCACATACAGATAATGAGATGTGAGAATGCTGTATATCCATAATCACAAAAGGTAGCTCCAGAACACAGTAGCTTATAGCTAACTTAAAGTTTCATATGGAAAGGGAGAGGGAGATTCGCGTACAAAGATACTGGAGAGCAAAAAAGAAACAAAGGTAGGCTCAAGATCCCCAAGATCAAAAGAAATATTATCAAGGGAGCTCTACCCTTTCAAGTACCAAATCATGTCTGCTAACCAACTAACAAACAAGCTAACAGCTAGTCAAAATAGATTGAGATAATTTTTCTTTCAACATTAATAACACCACTTTCTTTCTTCCTTCAGCAAGAAAGATGCAAATAAGTGACAATCCACGTTCTCGAGATAAATTTCAGTTCGCACGTGGTTCTAGAATGCTGCATTCTGATTGGCTGGTTGCAAAGCTTACAGAACTTCCCAGTGTTTTGATTTGACTTACGTATCTTTTGTATTGAAATTTTTCTAACGTATTCACTATTAAATCCACAAATTGGAAAATTTGGAAGTAAATCTGTACAGGAATTTTATATAATTTGTACATAATTACTCAAAACTATATTGCTTGACCAACAATATTGCATTCCTAAAAAGATTTATGTTACTTGATTGCACTATTATTTTTACTCCAATAATCAATAGGTAAAAGTGGATAGCATATTTATCAAAGCCTCTAAAACTCATTCTCTACCTTCCCAAGCAGTAATATTTACTACAAAGCCTCTTTTTTCCACACGTCCATCACTGTGGAAGGCAATAGCCATATCTCCTTTGACCAAATAATCTTCTGTTGGCATGTGACAGAATCTGTAGGATGGAGTTTTTGATCTGAATGGTTCTATTTTGACGTAATCGCAATTGCAATTCTGGCAATTTTCAAGATCAATCATCAAAACAGATACTTCAAACTCGGTTCTATTCCCAAGGAAGAACCAACGACAATTTGAATTTGCAGGATAACTTCCAACTTGATCATAGCCTCGGGACTTGATCATTTTCACATGGCCTTCAGTGAGCTGGTAAGCACCACCACAACCTACAGTAGACATTGAGAAGGACAATTGAATTGAATAAGATTTGAAATACTTTTTGCTCATCGCTTGAAAAACAGCAACATCATAATTCCATTTCATGAAAGCATAAACAGCAATTCATTGCAGTTAGCATAAAAGAACCTTAGAGGCAAATGCACTATCATAATCTAAATTTGTAGGAAGCACTACTCCATCGTGCAGATGAAAGTCATGAAGTATCCACATTGAACTAAAAGTATTTACACAGTTTTGGAAGAAATATATTGTAGATGGCACTAGATATATGTATGTATGCGGCGGAGTTGTGCATAGTTAGCTCAAACTTCCAACCCAAGCTTATTCAAACCCGCCCGCCCCCATATATTTCATCTTCAAGAATTTTCCAATCCCCCGCTTACTAGGACCCCCGCTTATTCAGGACCTAAGGGTAGACATAGCAAATAAATTTCAAATTCATAGGAAACATTAGTCGCTTTAAAAACACACTCAGACGCTTACACTGTAAACTATTGGTGAACTTATCAAAGCTCTTGGGTAACTGCGTTGCTATTGTAGCACAATAAGAGACGGTTAACAACTGAAAAGGAATTGAGCTTCTTTAGCATAGAAAAGCTGGGCATTTAATATTTGATATGACGTAGGAAAATTGAATATTCATTGGCTAGAAGTAGGTAGCAAGCAGCTCTAGAAAACAAATGATACCTTTTGTGCTGGCAAAAAAGGTTACATTAAAATCTTTGAATTTTGATGCAGCGACTATATAGTAGATGATAAGAGACGACTGTGCGTTGAATATTTTTCTTGATACACTTGCAATTTTCTTGCAAAAGCTTGAATTATTTCCATGTTCGGTGGCAAAATCAGACCAGATATGCGCTGCTCCTTGGTCACAAAATGCAGCAAAGTTCTCCATAATAGCAAACAATGCATTTTCACTCTTTGTTTTTAAAAAAAGGAGTCCAGATACTATACTTCTGGGTTGTACAGGATGCGAAGAAATCCTTATTGGTTTTTGTACAATGTCACTGATCTTCAAATATGCATCAAAGTAACCTTAAAAATTAAACCATTATTAATAAATTTCTAGTGTTTATATTTATCATTAATATATTTATGAATGCAACAGTTGCAGTTGAATATAGACCAAATTCGTAAAATAATATCCTAGGAGTTTTTTAATATGTCAAAATTAATCCACACCTGATAACAGACCAAATGCACTTACAATCTACCCCTTCAATGCAGTCCAACCACAGTCGACATCCACAATCTCGACTGCTTACTATTTTCGAACTTTAGCTAGCTCTAGCGGCTTTTCACTTTCTCTCGTTTGGCTCAATAGCCCGTAATCTCCAGCATTCGCTATCTCTGACTAAAATCAATCTCCCTAGTGAGTTCAAGATAGTTTATGTCAACTGAATTTTTCCATGCTGTCTTATGAAAGCAACTATTGAAAGGGGCCAAACATTACAACTAAAAAGCATGCTATGGCAATAAGTAATAGGTTATATGTGATAAGATTCATTTTTCAGCATTTACAAGAATTATGACAAAAACTTCTACTATAAATGCGATGTGATGTTGAGTTTTCACTTTTCTATCCAACTACAAATAAATGACAGCACTGTGAGAAAATAGCTCATTTGTAAGCCAGTTTGAAAAAGAAAATGCTTGTAATTCAACATCAAAATGGGTATATTATAGTTTCTGCATTCTCCTACTTTGTTGAAGGTTCTAAAACTATGTCAACTGGCACTAGTAAGAATCGAAATTCTGAAAACTGAAAACTAACACAACTGAAACAAGTGTGCTAAGTAAGACTAGTTGGAACAGCAAAGACAAACAAAATATTCTATTGCCATGCTAGATGTTATTGAACCTGATTTTTTTCAAGCCTAGTTATTGATCAAAAAACCAGTTATTGATATTTCAATTGATTTTACCTGAAGTAGTAGGAAAGCACAGCGCTGCAACTTTTTCTTTCCTTTTCCCAGGATTTGAAGAGTGAATCCGAACAGAGAAATGTTTACCGCTAGAGGATGTGAAATTTACAGGCAATTGATAATTCCTAGCTTTGCATTTTCTAGTCAAAAAATTTACTTGGCCATTATCATCTCTAGATGTTATCTCAAGATATTCACTGCCACATCTTTGACTATAATCGTGACGCAAAGAAAACTTGGAAACCAGGATATTTAATTGCATTTCTTCACTGAAGTCAAAATACCAAACGCAATGCACAATTTGATTGACTTGGTATTGAGAGGCATTGTAAGACAGAGTAGCAGCTTGGTATGAGTCACTGAAAATACCACCGCAATCTGCAGGAAAAAACAACAATAAAACCTTAATATGCCATGTTTTCTACCTATTATACAAAACATGCTAAGAAGGGGACTCTAAAACCAAAATTTGAGTAATCAGCATGCCAGTTTATTTAATTTCAATGGCAAGGTGAAAAACAGCAAAATGAAGTGATCATCAGGGCAACTAAAAACACTTTATTGCTGCTGATGTTGGTTAGCAGTTTTGCAGCCGTCCACACAAACATGGGTTGTAATGGTAGACTGGTAGAGAGGACTTTAACAAGTTGCAGCGTTCTTTGAAAAATTTTGCATTTCTCTCAGTTAATGTCTCGATGATTCTCGAATGAAAAACTGACTGAATCAAATTATGCAGTTAATAATATTTACACATTCCATGATTTTATTACCATTGCCAGCTCTGCATGATTTTAAAGCGAAAATTTTTAAATAGTGACCCAAAAAGCAGAGGAGGTACCAAAAAGTGAAAAAGCTGCATAATAGTGAAAAGAGCAAAACATGACCAAAATGACGTCAATAGGTAACCAAAAAGAGACCGGTTACTTTTGGCTGCCATAGTCATCATAAACAGCTTTCTCACTTCTTGAGTCGTTGTGTAAGTAAGCTTCCGTCATGCACAAAAATTATGCTCAAGAGAATAATTAAAATCACTGCTACAAAACAATAATCTAGCAGCAAAATTTCCTACAAAATAAAACCACTAAACAGCGAGGGAAATACAAGCCACTTTAATGCGAGAAAGTATGAGCTTATCTCTCCAACCATAGGAAACAGGTACATATTCCTATGACACTAAAAATACTAGCTTTGGTTGAAGTAAGAGTATCCTAGCTTCTACATAGCTATATTTGCTTTATTTATTCTTTGCTGCAGATTTTTTTCCATAGATACAAGAACGTACATCAACAAATTACAAACTTAACAATCTACTTTAAACACCACGAGGACGATACCAGGCGGTGCAAAGTATTATGACAAACTCCTGGCCTTTAAGGTACTCCTCTGGTCGAGAAATTAAATTCAAACAATCGCACATAATCACTTTGGATTTTCGACCAGAGGAGTATCTTAACAAGGATCTAAATACAACAATTAAATAAGAATACAATAACGGAATAAAAGGAGATGAGAATTGCAAGATTATGCAACCAACTCATTCAAAGCGTTTGCTGCAGGTTTCCATGGACTGAAGAAGATTGAGGTACAGAGAATAACTTACGTTCAGTTGTTGCTTCTATCAATACAGTCATGGCCAAATAACTGCTAAAACTTCTACTACATTGCAGTTCAATTTCAACTGTTCCATTAATTTGAATCCCTGATGAATTACTTCTGCCACAATATTGCCGAGATACTTCTATTGTGTTGTCTCCTTTAAGGATCTTCTTGATCGTTGCGAAGCAGCCATTGCAATTATAACTGCTTATTGCGGAAGTGAAGTTTATGAAGTGTAAATTCAATAGAAAGTCTTTGGGGGCTGAGAATTCCCATACGCATGACCTTTGTGACAATGAAGTTGATTGTTGAAGAGAAAGAACATGAATTTTTCCAAACGTTGGCCTTGAAGCAGACAACGTGGGTACCTCTGCTACAATTGCATTTCTGCAAGATGATGCATTGAATATTCCTGCAAAAATGCTTTAATGATATAATATCCGTGATAAAATTAGATATTGTGAAACTTGATACTCACATTACGTATAAGACACAATCAATTGAATATTAAGAATAGTTTCATTATCCTTATCAATACGCTGATCATTTTTATAGTTATAATACTACTTTTTAATATTCTTGAATTCAATGAATGTATTTTCTTTTGAAGATGAGTATGATATAAAAAAGTCAAAATATTAACTTTCTCCATCGCATCCCTTAATTGGCAATTCCATTAATTCGCCCATTAAACATTTCCATCCATCCACACACAATCAGACGTTTTGGCACATATTTATAAAGAGAGATCACATGATCAACCAAGACGTGTAGAAAAACACATAAAAGAGCGCCCAGGAGTGCATACTGGAGAAATTACTACGTAAACAAGTGATGAGGACAACTTATAATGAGGACAAAGAGAGTTGCAAACATGTGGGTAAAAGAGAGTACCATGGGAATAGAAGACTGTGGAGAAGTAAGAAGGTCAAAGGGGTTATGTATGGCCTAACTGACTACACTGACATCATCTAGTGACACAATGTGACTCGCTTACTCTCTATTCATCAAAAATTCTTGATTATCCAGAGCTCTAGCTCAGGGCTTCTCAAACCTTTTTGTTCTGCGACCCCGTTTTGAAAAAGATAGTTCTACGCGACCCCATTATGGGCACATTCACGTTAATGACATTAAAACGTTACCTTCTACTGCGAATTACATGGGAAATTTTTGTCTTTTAAGACATGTGACATCTGACAGTTAGCTTACAACAAAACAATGCAAATGCACAAGAATGACAAAAAATGTGTTCAACCACATTTAATGGGATGGATGCGCTTGGTGTTTCTTGCACAAGTGATCCATTCGTGGAATGATACAAGACAATGCGGGGCGACGAGCATCCTCAACAGTTTCCAAAGAGGATCGGTTTTTTGACTTAATGGTTGTAAGTTTTGAGAGTGCCGCTTCGCATAAAAATGTAGTGCAAAAGGGCAAGAGTTTTTCAAGGGCTAGTTTAGAAAGGGTTGGGTATTCATTTCTTGTCCTTATCCAAATATCACATAAAGTCTGTTTTGAAAATAGAAGTTCCAAACCTTTGTCGCTAGATAAATCTGCAAACTCTTCCTGGGCTTTTAATGACAGGTTTGTGACATCTGACAATTGCCTTACAAATGGTTCATGAATCCAACTTTCTTTTCCTGGATCAATGTCCGTAGGAAAGTACTTTCGAAAGTGTGTTTGAAGGTATTCAAATGATCAACTATGACCGTGACAATCAAAAACATTGGGCAAGTTTTTCTCAGTTAAATAATCATCCCTAGCAGCAAATATTTCCAAATTACCATCTTCTGTCCTACTTTTCCATATTGTAAGCTTTTTAATAAAAGCTTCAATTCTATCTTTGAAAGTAAAAATGTTGCATTTTTTCCCTGAAGAGATATGTTCAAATCATTTAATTTTCCGAAAATGTCAGACAAATAGCATAGCTTAAGAACCCAAGCATCATTGAGAAAAAGTTCCGCAAAAGCAGACTTCTGTTCTGTCAAGAACACGACAAGTTCATCCTTCAACTGCAATAGCCTTTGTATACTGTAGCCTCTCGATAGCCACCTGATTTCCGCATGCATGAGTAAGCTTGTATAATTTGAATCTTGTTCTTTTCAAAGATTTGTAAACAAACGACTGTTGGAGCGTTGTTTTTAATATAGTTGATTATTTTGACAACATCTCGAAGAACAGTGTCAAGATCAAGTGACATATGTTTGGCTGCGAGTGCCTCCCTATGGATCATGCAATGAGTAAACGTAAACGAGCTGAATTGCAAACTCTTGACTTTTCTTCAAGCGAGTGATTAGCTGCTGCAATTGATCGTCAGTACTTTCAGCAATTCTTCTGGCAACAGTGTTATTGGATAAGGGCATTTTACGAATTTCGTCAACATAATTTTTTCCGTGTACGATTTCTGACATTTTAACAGCTGCAGGTAAAACGAGATTTTCACCAACCGAGAAAGGTTTGGTTGATTTTGCTATCAAATAACTGGCTTCATAAGAAGCACGCATATATCTCTCATTTACAGTGAAAAAATTTTCTGTGAACTGCTTCTGCTTCTTTGAAAACTTGAGAAGTCTTTCAAAATACTGTATTGGCTTGTCCAAAGATTCCACATGTTTAGTGTTAAGATGCCTTTTTAACTTAGAGGGTTTCAAGCTATCCGCAGACAAAGTTTCATTACAAATCAAGCAAAGAGGTTTTTCCACTCCGTCTTCACAACTAAAACTAAATCCATATTGCAAAAATGAGTCATCATATTTCCTTTGTTTTTTTGATTTATCAACTGTTTTCTTTGTGCTTGCATAGTTACCACATGAATCTGCTAAGCCTAACCACTGGTCCATAGTGAAATCAATCTTGTGACTGCTTTAAACTTTAGTCTAACTCTAAAGTCCTTCTATGTTCTTGGAATAGTTAGGTTTAAGTGCTATCAGCGAGAGTGGTGTAGTAAAAAAGCTTCCTTCAAAAACTAGGCGAGCAATTAAGTTAGTTTTAGTCAGCATGTTACTGCAATAATAGAGAGTTTACGTAAAACGACGCGTCTGCTCATGACGAGCGAAAGGAGTCTAGAAACTAGCGCGATATTCAGATTCGCGCCAATGCTTGCGAGAGGATGGCGTGACCGCGCTCGTTTCTAGACTTCTTTGGCTCGTCGTCAGCAGGCGCGTCGTGTTGCGTAAACTCTCTAATGGCGTAACAATATATCAATTGTAACGGCGGTTGCGGTCAATCCTCAAAAACACATTTCTTGGAAGCGGGTAGCCTATTAACTTGACGTTAAAAGTGTCGAAATAATTTATTATGACCATGCAACAACTTCGTACTAGTATTACACGACGCCAAAATTTTATTATGCGACCCCATTTGGGGTCGCGACCCATAGTTTGAGAAGCCATTGGCTAAAGCCATAGGCAGACATCTTTGCAATAAGCAGTTAATGATTTAGGCAATCAAAATCAATTACCTTTCTTCTCTACCTTGCGTCAAGAGCAAACACTAGGCTATAAGAGATGTTTTCTCTCAGTTTAAGTGATTTTGCCACTGGTCACTCTGTGGAAGGTCGTACGAGAACGATCTTCTGATTGTTATGATGGTAGTAGGTACAGTACTTTGGCAGATTTAACGCAATTTGATTGGCTTTTGTGCTTGAACTTGCGGCTAGTTCGAGCCTTAGGTCGTGCTGATCTGAAATAGCACGATTTAAACGAGAATCTCAAACAGAGCTTTCAATAGAATTTTATGTATAAACCAGAGAATTGTGACTGGGGAGGACATAATCTCCCCGCTGCTAGTCAAACCTTGATGAAGTATGGTTGAGAGATAATTATCCAGGAAGGTAGGCCCCAGCCAAAGCTGAGTATCAAGAAGAAAGACAGAGTATTCCAAAATGAGTGGTAGGCTTACGATAAGAAAGAGGTGAATCTTGAAATTAGGGTTAACCCCAAACTCCCTAAATTGTACACCACGGCCCACCACATGATGCCTAGCATAGTACTACACTATAAAAAGTGTTATTCGCCTTACCCAGTTCTATTTTATCCCATCTTTTCAGCCAAACTTGCCAGAATTGTTGCGCCGTCTGCCAAGCAAAGTCAACATGTAATACTATGCCAAGCACCATGTGGTGAGCTGTGGTGTACAATTTAGGGGGGTTTGGGATTAACCCTAATTTCAAGATTCACTTTCAATTCATGCTATTTTTTGATGAATTGGAGGATCAACATCAACTTCATTGATTAATTTTAGAAAACTTGACTCTCTTTACAAATGAATTCTCATATTATGTTCATTGGGAGTTCTTACTTCAGTAATACTTTATAGGAACTTGGCAAAGAAGGAAGTTGTTGTTGCATATTTTGAGGAACATGATTTATTGGAAAGAACATACGCCTACTCATCTGATAAAGTATATTCTGGATTAAATGAATAGATATTTTGTGAACCTGCCAAGAAAACAGGTTTTTGTTGGATATAATGAGAGGCATGATTTGTTGGAGAAAGCATTCTTCAATCAAGGATCACAGGGCTCATATTGTCAGGAAAAATTAAGAAAAATATGCTTTAGAAAACACCAGGAAGAGTCAGGAAAAGACAGGAAATTTCATTGAAAATTGGAAAAAGGGAAGAAAAGTCGGAAATTTTCATCATCCTTGTAAATGACTTCTTTGGAGTAAATTAGACAACTCCACACATTGCACATACATGCCAAAACAAGCAAGCCAGCTTTTGTTCGCTTACAAGTTGGTAATTAATTATAGCATGGACATCATTGATGTACTTACTTTTAAAAGATGGGTGAATTGCATCACTCGTTACACCAGTTGGCCAGGGAAAATATTATGTATGACTGATATGTGGTAAGGAAAACACCTTCATTTTCAAGAACAAATGAGGAAAATTCAAGAAAAGTAGTAGGCAGGCTGTGTATAAACTCTGGATCAGTTTTTTAAATTCCTTAGACACTCATAGCAGTTTCCTGTGCAAATGTGCTCTGTAGGTTTTCAAATATTATTACTTGAAAACCTACAGAATCCACTTTTGTTACAGTTTTTGTAGTAAAATTCTCCTGATTTTTGACTACATTTTAGTTCACAAACTTAGTTTGAAGTTTCTTACTTTAAAGGAGAAAAAAATTGCTGTAAAATATAGATAATACGTGGACGTAGCAAGTTATTGGGAAATATGACAAGCAAAATGCGCCAGTGTCGGTTAAAATTGAAAGCAACGTCATTTCCACATCGTTGTTGGTTCAATTTTAGATTGAACTATGTAATGGTTAGTTTCTTAAATCTTTGGGTGTCTAGTACTACCTGGCTTATTAACCAATTTTTTATGTAAAAATGTGTAGTACGTTTTGTTTGTATATGTTTTCTCATTGGGGTGCGGAGAAGACCCCTAGTCACTGCAACTGAGGTTCATTCTTTGCAGTGTATGTATTGTGCATTGCTAGAGGTCCGCATGTATAACACGACCAACGCATTAACCCTGGCTACGCCAATGTTTCAAAAGGATAGTAACCGCCAAGGCCCATTACTCCTTCCCTCTCCAGTAAACTGGCAGTTTCATAGGACACTCCACTGTAAACCCAACATTCAGTGTTTGTATGCTTGTTTGAAGAGAAACCAACGGTGTTGCATTCAGCATGGGCGGATGCAGGGGGTTGCACTTGTTGTACGGAAGACCGTCACATTATTAGATTGAAATTTTCTTGCAGTCTGTCTTTCAGCTATTTGCAAAAGTCTAAACTGCATCTCCTCTCTGAAGTTTCAGCTTTCCCCCACCCATCCACAACATATAACTTGGTTTAGTTTTACTTAGTTGAGCTGTGATGTTGTGCGTCCGCAAAATGATTTCCGGGATGGGATCATAGCAAGGTGGCAGTTAAAAATAAAACAGGCAAATTTATCTATGAGTATAAGGATTTTTAACCATAACATTTGTGTTGCACGACCTATTATTATGCAAATACATTCCTGCCTTGACCAAAGAAGTGGCGAGCTGGTGCAACAAAAAAGTCTGTGCGCACGATGATAAGTACCTGCGTTGCACAAATCTCAAGATACTGGGTCTAAGTGGTAGTTGCGAAGGAGCGAATTTTGTTGTCATTTGCTAGAGTGCTGGTTAATTTGAAAAACACTCATAAAAGAAATTGGCATTTTCTTCGTTACATTCGATCAAGTAATGGGCCTTTTAAAGAAAGTTGAAGACCTTACAGCATTAGAACCTTATAATGAACTTGATCTTTTGAATCAGTTGCAGTTGGGAAGAAGTGAAAGGGTTGCTCATGTTGCCTCACCACCACCTTCATTAAGCCTTGAATGGTCAGTTCCATTGGTAATCAAGGTAGACAGCCAGCTAGAAAAATCAATGTGGTACTGATAGTATGTTCTTGGTTATTTACCATATTGTTTTCGCGCAGATTAGGTAAGTTTATGATTCTCATCAGCCCTGCTTCAGCCAGGGCACCCAAAGACACCCAAAGCTATTCTGACAATTATTACTTGTCACCACATTCTGGGTCATCGTATATGAATTTTCCCAGGGGTCATGGCCGTTAATATATCTCTTTCCATGATGGAGGAAGAATATACACAAGAAGGAGATCATTTAGCTCATCTTGAGTATTTGAAAAACAGCGAAAAAAAGCACATGGAAAACGCAAGTTATCAAGAACAGGGGTCTAGGCACTATTGTGCTTTCGACAACAAAACAATGGAATAGAATAATAACGTCATATCTGACAATGGCTGCTTAATAAGTAGACATAGCTACAAATTTTACAACAATTTGACATTTTGCATCAAGTTTGTGATTTCCTATTTTCATTATTATTGTTATATACTCTGACAGCCAACTGTACATTGCATTATAAAGAGATATGTATAACTGTAAGTAGTTAATCTGTTGTTGAAATGAAAGTTTACAAAATATATAGAACAACAACCATCAACATTTGATTCACCTACTCCTGGGGACATTAGTTATGCATGCAAATGGACAAGGCTCATGAGCACCTCTCCCTGTGTCCTTTTTCTTTGGAGTGTAACAACTTCCCTACACCCCCTATCATAACAACAGCCTTGGATCAATTAATGGTATAGGTTTGATTTCAGTAAAACAAAGCAATTCTTATGTCAAATTCTTATGTTATTCTTAAGTACTTGCTTAAACACAGTAGCCCATGTTTTTACATCCTGTTAGGTTTTAGTTTATGCATTAGAAGAGTATAATTTTCTTATATCTTTACTAGAGTTACCCACAATGGAGATAGTCTTTATAATGCCATAACTTCTTTGGTGACTGGGATTGAGCACGTCACCCTAGCACTCAGGGCCCCAACATATGCTGAACTATATTTGAATGCTAATTATTATTCCTCCTACCCTCCCTTTATAAACCTACTTGGAACTGAGAAGAGACTTTGCCTACTTAATATCTTTTTCTCTGTTGAAGATACCTTTGCAGCAACTGTCCTATTAAAAGCCAAGTCAAGTTCTTATGTTGACAGGGTGAAGCAGGAAGCTTTAATAAGTTGCCAGATTCAAGGCAGTCTTCTTTTTTGTCAGTGATGGATCTATCAAGTGTTTTGGAATTGCAAACAAAGTCCTTTTATAGCAAAGCTGGGTCTAGTGAACAAGCCAAATGCTCTCATAAAGTGTACAATTCAGTTGCTGTACCACCTGACCCTACTGGGAATATGACTGATAAAATTTTTCTCCTTTAGAAAAGGCTAGAATTTCATGAAGGTGTGAATGGCACAAAATCTGATGCACCAAATCACATTTTGCTATTATTTTCTAACTTTAAGAGTCAATCCTCATCCTTTGGAAGGAGAGTTAGACTAAGCTCTCTAAAAATACGGAACCTAATGACAAAACCTCTGGGCAATTGGAACTCTCCATTAAGGAAGCTTGATAATCATGAATTAAATCAGAAACTCATAAAACTTCTGTGCTGACAATTCAGTCTTTTGTATCTTTGATGTATAATGAGATCAAGCCAATAAATCAGATGCAAGAAAATATTATTGGTGATTGCAAGAGAATGGGTTGAACTCAAATGTGTCTGATTCGGTAGTGTCAAAGTCGCAAAGATCTTGAAAATGTTTGTTACTGTGCATGCGCAAAGCATAATGACTTAACAATGTGCAACCCTCAACATAAATCCTGTATCTGCCCCTGGCATTCAGTCATCTAGGAAAACTCCGGAGCCTGGTAGGAATTCGCACGGTTAGAATCTTGCAGAAGACCGCGCGACTTCTTGACGGACGGATAACGTCGTATAGAAGGAGCAATCACATTACTTTCCTGCTAATGCGCATACGGAATTGCTGGGAGACGCGCTAAATACAGCGTCTTCAAACCATGTCACGTCACAGACTGTGTTGTTGTTGTCACAAGGAATTTTGCATTTGCGGCATTATGTTTAAACATCTTGTGGTAAGAATATTGCCAAAAAATGGCACCACATGAAAAAGCACATCAAATGTAGTTATTGTGAGTACAAAAATGATAAACATAGGACCTTCATAGGACCTTTAGCAAGAAGTAAACACTTGGTTTGTGCCGGAAACAAACCATAAATTGACCGTTAACTGGAGGTTGGCCTGTGTTATTTGGAACATTGCCCCCATCCCATTCATGATGATTTCTACATTATAACTAAAGACAAGTGGCCACAACATGCTACATACTCTCATACTATATAAGTTCAAGATGTTTACATACCTATGGAAGGTGAAAAGCACATAACAATCAGGACATAAATTCTCAACATTCTGTTACGCCAATTACACCATAGGATTGTGCCGAATTCCGTATCATGGCATAGACATTTACAAATTCTTTTTATGTATTCCAGCTAGGAAATTCGCAACCTTGTCCTTGTTGCTTACAGTGTTCGCATTTGTACCATGCAAATTTTCACGGCAAACTTCTCATGAAGAGTTTAATTTCATAAATATCAATCGCTTCGTGTCCAAGCAAGCAGTGTTAATCTCCACTTCCGCTTAGCCAATACTCATTGCCTTTGTTGTTGCAGTTGTACATCATAATAGGTTTAATTTCATTGTCATTTTAAGGGCTGGTTTCGATATAATCGTAAGCAGGGGCGGATCCAGGTAGAAATCTGACCAGAGCTCAACAAAAAGATGGTGGGAGTGGCTATATGGGTGTGGAACATATCCCAGAACTGTGAACAGATAAGTTCCAGTTGGTCCGACTTTTATTATTGACTTGAAATATGATATTCTAGACTTCAGTAAAGAAGCAATCAAATTCACTTTGTTTTGTTTTGTTGACTTTATAAAAAGGTTGAAACAGCACACATTTCTCTCAATCTGTTGAAACTCGCAAGGGTTGGGGTATTTCCAACATGGGTGTGGCATTATAAGTGTGAGGCTTGATAAACTTGACTCGCTGAAATCCAGCATCTGCTCTGTTCAATATCTGACTTCATTACAACAATAAACAGTTGACAACGAAAATAGTGTTAGACGGCAGTAAAATTCAGCGCAACAGCCAACTGCAAGGAATTAGGAAGCATTCAAAATTTTGAGTTCAGAGGCAAGGGACATTCTCGCAAGCAAAAGAGACAAATCTATAAGCTGCAAAGGGGGACCTTACCAACAGTTTTATGAAACTTGGGAGGAGCACGTGCCCCCTTTACCCTAGGGCTCCTACGTACACGTTTTTTTTTATAAGAAAATCATTATTCTGCCTGAGCCTCAATTTTCTTAACTTTTCCAGAAATTGAGCCTCAGATTTTCTTAAATTGTTCTTAACTTTCGCTGAAATAAGCTGGCTAGAGTGGTTTAAACTTTCGTTAATAATATTGTATACTTGAATTTGAATTCCATCTTTAACATTTTGAATGCAATAATGAGGAAATACCAATTTTTGGCCTATAAAAACACTTGATTTTGCAAATTGAGCCTCGTGATTTTCTTATGATTTTCTTAAGATTTTGTCGATTTGAGCCTCATTTTCTTATAAACTTTTTTCTTATAAAAAACAAAACGTGTATTTAATCAAATGGCCGTAATATTATCCAAATAATAGACGCGACTTGCCTCACTGGTGTTATACTAGGGCATTTGGTTTCTTGACAGGCAGGGAACTGCAGCTCTGAGAATTAGCATCATGGATTTCTCTAACCGCTTCAGACATTTCTAGTACCTCAAAGTAATTGCCCATTTTCACGTAAAGCACTCAACAACTACCGTCTTTCTCGCCACGAGGACACTGTTTCAACATCAACAATATCACTTGTAGTGCTCATGTTGACATAGTCGAGCCCTAGTTACGGAGTATTGTGATTGGCTAAGAGAAATTGAGCCCTGGTCAGGGCGATGTTTCATTGGATGAAAGAGAATATTTACAGTAGTACTGTCGCACAATCTTAAAGTAGATTTGTTAAATAGATTTTAGTAGGTTGATTAGCACGTGAAAGGCCGCAGAATTCCATTCATGCCTTCAATTTTTATTATTTTATGATGGATTTACTGGAAAAAGTAAAGCGCTTTATTGAAGAAGAGAACTACAACGGGTTGGAGGTAATCTATAATGCTGAATTAGCAAAGCTCGGCAAATGTGCCGTAATTTCGAAGAAAATCCTGTTAGCTGAAGACTTGTCTGCTAGCAGCGACATTCCAAAGAATGATGCATGCCTTCGCGTTATGAGTGATAAAAGAGTCGTAGCTGCAAGGTTCATTTCAACATATCATTTTCAATATTAAATTATGTTCTCTTGCTCCTTAAACGTGCCTGAAACCAATCTGAAATCATTTGCAGAGAGCAGGTAACTTTCAGGATCATATTTCATATTGCTAGGGAATGATCCTGAGAATGGTAATTCCCCATACTCAAAGCCCATTTTTGTGTTGTCATTTCAGTTACATGGAATTTGTGAAATACGTCATGAAATACTTTTGGTAACTCGTTATATGTCTTATAAATCAGGGGAGGGTCTAGTGCTTGACTTTGGGGGCCCATCTGATTCATTTTATTGTCTTTTTTAAGTTGGAAGTTTCAAAACACTATTGTTTGCTATAGGAAATGTTGCTATTTGAGAGGGGACCATGACCCCCAGCCCTCCTTGGATCCACCCCTGCTCATAATGAAGCATGAGGTATTAGCAGCAATCCATTTATACCTCTGAGTACTGTAGTGGGTTAGCGCATTGGTTAGGGTTAGTGTTATAATTACAATTAGAAATTATAATTACATGATAGTAAGAGTACCTCTTTTGCATGGCTTAATTTTAATGTGTTATGGTGTAATATTTACGTTCTCAACATTTGTAATTTATTTTGACTATCTTCACCAGCCTCACAGCAAACAGTCGCAGAATTCCTTGATTTGACCACGCCTACTAACGAGCCACGCCTTATGTGCGGCAGTCATGAAATTTTCTAGATCCGCCCCTGTCCATGAGGAGTAAATACTGGTCACTACTTGTGATGATTCCCGTTTTAATTCAGCCAGCTATTTAGGATTGAAAATCTGACCAGTGCTCAAGCCCTGGTAGCCCTGGTCTGGATCCGCCACTGATCGTAAGCATGTTAACATATAGTCGGAAGGTACCTGCGATGCATCGGTGATCCATCGCAGAGGAGTGTTTCCATATTGAAGGAAATCGGTAACTAAGGGCTTGTAACCCAGGAAAGATATTTTAAGAGGTGTGTGTGTAAACATTACTTAAACGTATTGCGATTGAAGTTATTTGATTTTGGATGATTCCTGTCACTTGGATTACAAAAACAAAAGGTTATCGCAGATACATAGTAGTGTTATCACTCGTAGGGTCTTCTCCTTATCGCTGATTTCCATTCACCAATTTCTGGCGCGCACGCGACATTTTGCGATGGCCTGTTCCATTTAAGCATTCAAATACAAGAATCTTCCGTGTTAGAAAAATTTTAATGTGCACAATAAATGTGCACATGGTTCTACTTTCCCGATGCTGTTATAATGTCTCCGATGCATCGCAGACGTCGGAACAAGAGTGTTTCCATTAAAAAGTATCTGCCTGCAAACCATCGCCGATGCATCACAAGAACCTTCGATTATATGGAAACATGCTTGCGATTATATGGGAACCAGCTTTAAATTGTTAAGGAGGGTTGCTCTTCAGTTTTACCTGATTCTAAAGAAGCCCTCCGCTAGACTTGAAGTTGATCTAATTTTATTAAGTAACTATGTAAGATGAATGAGCTGAGAATTGTTAGCGATTCTTTCTGTCATGCAAATTGACCTTTTCCAAGCAGTCCATTGAAGTACTTTAAGCCCTGTTTACACTAAACAACCTGACCTGAGTGCGCTCCAGGTTAAAACTAACCCAGATTAGTTGTAGTCGCGTTTACACTTGTGCATTCCAAATTTGTAGCTTAGATGAAATTTGGGACAAACCCAGGTTAGTTTAGTATCGACGCGTGCGCAGAACTGAAAACCATAGTGAGAGAATTCTTTTACTAACTGGTGTTCTTTTCAAGCCAATCTCAGCCTTCAAGCTCTTCGCGAACTTCGTAAAGCTCCGCCTCTTCCATGTCAACAAGTTAAATTGAAGCTAAATTGCTTCTTCAGCCTGAATCCTAATATGACTTCTTAAAACTTCAGTATCTTTCAAGCAATGGTTCTAACAATGTTTAAATGCATCGCGCATATCTAAATCATTGATCGAATGCAGGAATTCCCCTAAATATTCAAGAGCTTTCTGCTGTTCTGTTGAAATGTACACAGCGCTTTGTTAATTGAGGATGCGTAGAGGAAAAACTAACCCATGTTTTCGCCAAGTTTGTGTTTACACTACACTTTTACAAAACTAACCTAGGTTGGACCTAGGGCGAACACACCTCCAAAAGTGAGTTGAATCTACCTGGGGCGAATCTGGGTTAGTTCGCGTTTACACTACGAAAAACTAACCTAGGTTAGTTTTAATCTGGGGGGAACCTAGCTTAGTTTGTGTAGTGTAAACAAGGCTTTAGACATAGAAATATAAGACCTATAATGCGGGCTTGGTGTCGTGATGCGTAGCCACAATGTATATTGAAAATGGTAGACCCATGTTGGCAAAAAGACCGAGCCACAGCTGTGAGTGCTCAAGAAACAAGTCAAGTCTATGTTGTACTTTATAGGGTTCTCGGAGAAAGACCAGCAATGACAACGTCTTTATCGTATCTCAATTAAATTCTAACTAACTACGGATCCTAAAACGAGGTTCCTTAAGAATTACATGTAGTTGGCTAGAGTCCAATAAACGATCTAAAAGGTTGCCGTCATGCCAATCACAACATCTACAATCGTTTGACGCTTATTTAGCCATCATGGCAGTTTCTAGCGCTTCTTACGACTATGAGGACAGATGTGTGCTGAAGAAAGACCTTTTTATTGGACAAAAGCATCCCTCGTTTCGTACGCACGATTGCAAGCCAGCAGTTCTTCGTCGTGAATACCGAGTGTGATTGTAAACACTAGGCGCTATGATTTCATAGTTCATTCAAGTTATTAATGCATTTGAACTTTCCTACAAACATCTCAAACCTTGGTCAAATTATATCATAGAAGTAGCTGCAATTGTTAGATTCCTGCATAAGACCAAGGAGCTATTTAAACATGATGTAATCTAACAACTCTTAAGAAGTTGCTCTGTGGAAATCAGAATCTCTATATATAAACAAAAGTTGTTGTTTAAGCAAAGAAAGTTTGAAAAGAGGACCATATCTCCTTTCCAATAGCTCCAACTCCTCAGCTGGGACACTATTCTTCCGATTAATAAAACAATGGAGAATGACTAGATCTAGAAAAGCAAAGTCTTTAAGATCATGAAATTGTTCCTCTAAGGGTTGGTTTAAAGGTCGCATTTCTGCCGCGTCGAATTAAATCAAGTAGCCTAAAAAATACTAAGTGTCAACATTTACATTTCACATATATTTAAGTTGGTTAATACATAGTAATAAAGTAATTTACAAAAAATACTAATACTAATTCAAACAAACTGCTAACCTAAAATTTAAAACTTAACTACAAAGCTTTTAAAGACAATACTGGATAAATTAACGCTCCTCCTTTCCTATGTGCAGATATGGCACGTGCAATTTTTGCCATCCCAGTGGCGTATTTCTTTCTTAAATTTTTGAATGGTTATGGCTCCTTTGACATTGTCCCTGAGAGTGTTCCATGGCAGACTTCCCTTAAATGAAAGTGAGCTTGTTCCAAACATTAGAGACTTTGCGGCTGGGAGCTTACAAAGATCTTTTTTAAGTAAATTGTACGGTAAATCCTTTTTTATGAAGAATTCCGCCATGTATGCAGGGTTTAAATTGTTCAATGTCTTGTAAATCTCGTCATAAGGAATTGTAAATTCCGTTGGTGTATCGTTTTTGATTCACTTTTCTCTAAAAGTTGTTCAATGTAGATTCATATTCATCGTATAATACTCTCAGGGCCCTTTTTTGTGTTTCATTTATCTTATTATTTGCAGCTTTGCTACAAAATACCCAAATTAGGGGGCAATAAGTAAAATTCGATATTACAACAGAGTTAAAGAGGACTTGAGACTTTTGTATCCCCAGGTATGGTCTAACCCTCCGAAAAGCACTTACTTTCTGGTTTATCTTAGTACATATTTCTTTGACATGTGTTTTTGAAAGTCAGTTTTCTATCAATTTTTACACCCAAGAGTTTTACTTCTTCATTTTGTAAAATAAATTGTCCGTTAACATTTAGGCATAATTTATTTGCACACTTGTGGCCCAGAAACATCATTTGAAATTTACTAGGGTTTGCGCGCATTCCGTTTTCAGTAAACCAGGTAAGTAATTTCTGGAGATCATTTTCAAGCCTAATCGTAGCATCGTCTAAAGACGTGCTACATGAATATAGGGTGGTATTATCTGCAAAGTTGCATATTTCAGACTCTAAGTCCATGAGAAAAATGTCATTTATGAAAATGTTGAACAATAATGGTCCAAGTACGGACCCCTGTGGTACTCCGATGGAGATACGTTGAGCAGTGCTATTCTTGGAGCCGACTTTAGCCCTCTGTGATCTATTTGTCAAGTAGCTGTAAATCAGTGTTAATGCATTTCTTTGAAAGCCGTAAGCGCTCAACTTTGCAATTAAAAGATCATATGGTATGCAATCATATGCTTTTGATAAGTCCATCAGGATAGTACCCACTATGCCAGAGCTATCAAGGCATTTTTTCCAGCTTTCAATAACCCGAACTAGTGCATGCTGAGTACTATAACCTTTTCGAAAACCAGATAATAATGGTGATGAAATATTTGCAAAATATTGGTACATTTGATCAAATTTGATTCGCTCAAACACTTTCGCAATGGATTGTAAGACGCTAATGGGCCTATAGTTTACTTTTTGGGTGGTATCCTTGTTTTTAGGGATGGGGGTAACATAAGATTCTTTAAGTATTTCTGGAAAGCAACAGTTGTTTATGGCTGTATTTATACAGTCAGTTAAGTAGGGGCACAGGACATCTTTAGCCTCATCAATAATTTTTATTGGTATATCCCCACTACTTGATTTATTGGTATCTAGTGCTTTAATGTGATCCATTACATTCCATGGATTTACATGCTCGAAAGAGAAAGTTGAGGTACATTTCCTGTTTTTTATTGCAATTATGCTTGCATGTTCTTTGTGCTTTTCCGTTGCTCTATCTATTTTTATCTCAAGATCCTGACATTCTAAGTCATCCCTGAATGTAGGATCTAGGCCTAATGAATCTGTAATATTAACAAAGTGATCATTAAAACATTCAGCAATCATCTGGTCATTTGATATGATCTCCCTCCTTTCAATCAGAATTATTTTATCAGTCATTGGGTTCCCATTTGAGAACATCGGTTTTACTGTCTTCCAAAATTGTTTATCATTATCGACAGAATTTGCGTCTAGCGATTGATAAAATTTGCGTTTAGCTTCCCTGTTCAATTTTACCACTTTATTCCGTTGTTTTTTATATTGTTCGCGGTCATTGGTCGTTCCTAATTTATTTGCTCTCTTTTTGAGCCTCGATCTTTTCATTATGGCTCTTCGTATGTTCCCATTTAGATGTTCCTTATCGTTGCCCCTCACAATCTTTGTTTTCAAAGGGGCATGCTTCTCCAGTACGTCAACGGTAATGGAGTGGAGAGTTGAGTATTCACTAGCATTTCCATGTTGTAACTGTTTACAAAGTTCTTGTTGAAAATTGTTGGTGTTAAATTTCGAATAATCGCGATGTTTAATCATTTTAGGGGGAAGTTTTACATACGTTGTCTTAAATATTGTATATATCAGATGATGATGATCGCTAAATCCAGTCTCGTAAGACTTGCTTTTCATAAAAGAGTGTTTCTTATTTGTGAGCATTAGGTCAATACATCTACCCTTTGTAGTTTTGAAGCATGTTGGTCCTTTATGGAGACTATATAATTGGTACATCTCTAGCAGGGGTGCAATGTCCTTTTCTTGTGCATCCATGTTAAAGTCCCCTAATATTAGGACATTCTCTCGTGATTTTCCAAAACCGTCAACGATATTTGAAATATTATCAACAAAGTATTTTGGGTCTTGGGTAGGTTTCTTATATATGGGTAGTATCAACCATTTTGCTTTTCTGATATTTATTTCTATTGGTATTACTTGAATATCTTTTGGGATCCAAATACCTTCTAGTTTTTTACTTATAATGTCCTCCCTAATGAAGACTAAAAGTCCTCCGCTATTTTCAGAAATATCTAATCTATAGGGTGTTTTAAAACCAGTTATAGAGAACTGATCATTTGGAAAAGATGAATTTAGCTTCGTTTCTGCAATAATCAATATATCAAATTTATCTTTTACCATGTATGAAAAGTCTTCAAACTTGTTCCTAACTGAGTTGATATTTACATATCCTATTATAATGTTTTTTGGATATTTCAAACGAAGCGTTTTCATCTCTTCCCAGCCATCAGTCTCAGTTTCATTTATCCTATTGTCTGGCTCTATATAGCCAGAACATTGACAAACTTCATTATTATTGTAATAATTAGGGTCACACTTCACATCCTGTTCACTATTTTGAACTGGTATAGCCACGGGTATTTCTGTAGTAGACAGGTGTTCTACAAAATTACTTGGGATGGCATCTACACTTCAATACTTATCTAAAAATTTCAGGAAATTTTGTGCCAACATTGAGTCCCCTTTTCTATTTAGGTGAAGTTTACGCGAGCTTAAACAGGATAAATCGATATTATTATTATCTATTAATTGAATACCGTTTTCTTCAGTCAATGTCTTGACGCTTTTATTAAGATTTGTGACTTCTTTATTTATCCCAACTCGGTCATTCCTTGTAATTACTGATGATATCACAACATTCGTTTGTGTCGATTCTCTCTTCGATTCGGATAGAATTTGTTTCAAATTTTTGATTGTATCCATTCCCTCCTTGCTTGTGATGTCATTGGTTCCACAGTGTATTATCACGCAGTCTGGCTTTCTCCTGATTATTGGTTTTATGTGGTCGCTGATATTTGTACTCGTTGCTCCACTATGTGCTCTCACTTTGACGTTGTGGCGTTTCTTTAACCCATTTTCGTTTAATCCATTTAGAATTGAATCACCAATGATGAATACATTTTTCGGACATTCTTCTTATCAGACTCTTGCGTTTTTTTCCTGGTTTTGGACTTTTCCAATGAAGATTTCACTAAGTCATTTTCTGCTTCTCTCTTTGCATTATTATTTGTGGAATTCTCAGTTGAGGTGACGCTGTGTTCTTTCTGATGCTTCATTACTTCGCCATTCAGTTCATTGATGTGACTTTTCTTTTTCTCCATTGTTTCTTGATATTTCTCCTTTCCTTCGATTTCTTCGATTGCCCCCTTTGTAACGCATCTGTTTTCACAACAAAAACTGTTTATGACTCGGCTAGGCCCATTCAGCAGAGATTAGATGATTCTGTCAATTGAATTCGACACAAATTCGACGTTTAAATCCGTTGTCGCATTAAATGATTAGATGCGGCAGTAGTTCACCAGGCTTGTCGCATTGAACGGCAGAAATGCGACTCAGTGTAAAGGTCGCATTCGTGTCGCGTCGAATTAAATTCATCTAACCGGGGTCCGCACTTTACCAAAGAAACTCAAAGGGTTTGATTGACGTGGCTATTGTGAAACGTGCGTTCCAGTCATAGAGATAATAGGACTAGAGAGCTCGCTATGTCACGTGATCGGGGTCCACCATGTAAATTCAAAATGGTAGCGTAGTCAGGCAAAAGACCACACGGAAACTACCTTCGCATTGCAGAAGTTTAACAGACGTTTGAAATATTATTACTGGGGAATGTATACTGGAAATAAATAATTATTTCCGTAATATTAACCTCTTACGCTGCGTACAATTATATACATAGATAGCTGAAAACACCAGGAACAGCTGAAATCCATATTTTTGTCTCATTGCACCAGTTAGTGCCTAACTCATATAAGGTTGAAAAAATCAAGGTAGAGGGGGAATAAGTTGATAGAGCTTTATTTTTTGGTTATATTGAGGATTACTTAGTGATTATTTGATGACAAAGGCATGTACATACAAGGCTAATGCAAGGATTTTGGTGAGTTGTTTTCTGTTGTAGCAACCCTCCCCTAAGGAAAACCTGGAATTTTCTAGCATATGCAGAACGTATAGAAGGAGGGCTATCATATGGTATATGATTTCTATATATTTAGAGAGTATCAAATTCCTCATATATGCCTGGATCAAGTTAGCAAGGAATGCTTTTGAGGATATGGCAATTTTTAATGGCTCTCCAGTAATATGCAAATGGGAGGGTATGATGCCCCCAAATTGTAAGGAAAGTACCTATGCACATGTCTGTGGCAATGTACTACAAAACTTTATGATATTCAGAGAATGGATATCCTAACTTTAGGATACAAGTTCAAGACATCATGCTAGGAGGCCACTTCACAAAGTGAAAGTGGCTGCCCAAACTTTTTATTTCTCATTAGCCACTGCAAATCAATTGTCTTGGGTGCTGAAGTAACAGTTCGGGGAAAGTAAGCCAATAATTGAACTTATCATGATATTCAACAATTTATACAATGTATTCTATTAAAATAGCAGATTTTGGAAAGCCATGAAAGCACTTTTGACACTATAGAATCTTTCAACCAAAAGATTTGTTAATAACTATGCATAATATATTTAAAAAATCATTATATATAAATATATATATATATATATATATATATATATAT
>WIPJ01000976.1:225329-236280 GCA_018155075.1 Cassiopea andromeda
GCCTATGCACATTAGCAACCATCATACACCATTATAACTAAAGTAGTTCTGAAACTGGGGGGATGCTACCTTAAACAGGATAAATCGATATTATTATTATCTATTAATTGAATACCGTTTTCTTCAGCCAATGTCTTGATGCTTTTATTAAGATTTGTGACTTCTTTATTTATCCCAACTCGGTCACTCCTTGTAATCACTGATGATATCACAGCATTCGTTTGTGTCGATTCTCTCTTCGATTCGGATAGTATTTGTTTCAAATTTTTGATTGTATCCATTCCCTCCTTGCTTGTGATGTCATTGGTTCCACAGTGTATTATCACGCAGTCTGGCTTTCTCCTGATTATTGGTTTTATGTGGTCGCTGATATCTGTACTCGTTGCTCCACTATGTGCTCTCACTTTAACGTTATGGCGTTTCTTTAACCCATTTTCGTTTAATCCATTAAGAATTGAATCACCAATGATGAATACATTTTTTCGGACATTCTTCTTATCAGACTCTTGCGTTTTTTTCCTGGTTTTGGACTTTTCCAATGAAGATTTCACTAAGTCATTTTCTGCTTCTCTCCTTGCATTATTATTTGTGGAATTCTCAGTTGAGGTGACGCTGTGTTCTTTCTGATGCTTCATTACTTCGCTATTCAGTTCATTGATGTGACTTTTCTTTGTCTCCATTGTTTCTTGATATTTCTCCTTTCTTTTGATTTCTTCGCTTACCCCCTTTGCAACGCATCTGTTTTCACAACAAAAACTGTTTATGACTCGGTTAGGCCCATTCAGCAGAGATTCGATGATTCTCTGTTTAACGCTAAGCTGTTTTTCCAGAGATATTATTCGGTTTTCCAAGCTTCTGACCAATGCTTTCTCCCACTCTGCCTCATGTTGATTCCTTGCAGGACTTTCTCCCTTTGTAATGGGGCGACTGTATGTTTCAGCTTTGAGCGATAGCATTTCGGAGTGTAGAAAACGCTTGAAATCAACAAAATCCGTCTGTAGTTCAGCATGAAGGTCGGCAAGACTCTTCTCACCCTCTCTTTTTTCAGTTGTTTCTGTTTGCGTTTCAACTTCCTTCACGTTGTCTTGTATTATTATCCCCTGGCATTTCTTCCGGCAGGAATTTTGTTATTGCACGGGGCTGTATAGACAAAACCAGCGGCGACTGCATTAGCCAAGGCCTTTTTAGTTTTCTCTTCGTTCCATTCAAACTCCTTTAGGCATAATTCTCTGATATTGTCGATGTATTGCCCAAGGTGTTTTTGCTTGAGGCTATCAAGAGTATCCATAATTCGTTTAGTTTCACAGTTTGCATCCATACTTTTCGTAACAAAAAGCTACTATGAGTAATCGCTGAAAATTTCAACCAAGTTCAACTAGTGGGCACACACTAAATATCGCTCGTTTTGCCCAAAACACTCTTTTGCTTGCTTGTTGAAAGATTGGTAATCGAGACACCTTTGCTTCTCACGTAGCGCGTCCAAGACTATCGTATATCCTCAAAAAAGCACCCACCTTCGAAAAGCACTCCCCCCTCAAATAGGCTATTCTGGCTAAACGTGACGAACATGTCCACGAACATTTTGCAATGAAAAGGCGCCAATGCAGAAGCAAGCAAATGAAGTACACGTTGTTTTGTTTTATAAGAAAATCATTCTTTTGCCTGAGCCTCAATTTTCTTAACCTTTCCCGAAATTGAGCCTGAGATTTTCTTAAATTTTTCTTAACTTTTAC
This sequence comes from Cassiopea andromeda, assembly GCA_018155075.1. NCBI lineage: Eukaryota > Metazoa > Cnidaria > Scyphozoa > Rhizostomeae > Cassiopeidae > Cassiopea > Cassiopea andromeda. The sequence goes on from WIPJ01000976.1 coordinate 227,063, forward strand.
TGAAATAAACTGACTAGAGTGGTTTAAACTATCGTTAATAATATTGTATACATGAATTTGAATTCCATCTTTAACATTTTGAATGCAATAACGACGAAATACCGATTTTTGGCCTATAAAAACACTTACTTTTGGAAATTGAGCCTCGTGATTTTCTTAAGAGTTTCTTAAGATTTTGACGATTTGAGCCTCATTTTCTTATAAACTTTTTTCTTATAAAAAAACGTGTATGCAGACTCGCTTGACTTTGCCGGATTTATGAGAAAGATAGGAATGGAGCATGAAAGTGACGAGAATTGAGCAAGGTCTTATCGAAAATGATAATGACGGGGACCAAATATTAGGTGCAGAGTTGTTAGACACTTGAAAAGAATAAACGTAAACACTTGGGTTCAGTTCCTAAAATCATCCCGCTAATCCCCTATGCATTTGCTCATGATTCTTTGAATTAAATCAGTTTTAGATTCATTCAAATTTTAAAATCTACCAAAAACTAACCAACTTTTAGTCGGAAGTTTCTTATATACGCTTGCGTGCATTGGGAAAACTCAGTTGTTCGCTGAAATGTTCGGCGAGGTGGCCAAACGTGACGAACATTTGTAGAACATGAAAAAGTTCGAGAAATGGTTTGATCTTCATCAAGGAATGTTCGAACAACGCCTAAGATAGCCCAACATAAAATTTATCATCGAAAAGAGTGGCCAAACGCGACATACATTTGCAAAACAGTTGAACCTTGTTCGCTGAATTGTTAGTCTAATTGCCGTAGGGAGGGTTGGAAACATTGGAAGAAGTTAATAAGTAGGGGGGTTGGAAAAAGCGGGTGGGGGTAGAAAAAACACTTTGAAATCTAGGATAGTACTGCTAGATTCATAGTATGATGCACTATATGTTCATAAATTGGGCGTCTATGGTCGTGAGAACGTAAGTCTCACATAAACATTGCTAACGGACAAGAAGATGTGTTCAAAGCATCCATTTGGAACACGTTCTGACAAAATGTTGTGCAAAAACTGAAAAACGGGGGTTGAGAAAATTTTCAAAAGTAATTAGCGGGGGGACGGCAATTAGACACATAAAAGTAACTGTTGCAGAAACATCCGTCCCCCGTCAAAAAGTCAGCCCCCCCGTTATTGCACTCGTGATTCACTGCTGATAGGTTTTGCAACATTGCAAACTCACGCACTCATCAAGTAAAAATGGCAGGTATTCTGTTATTTTCTTTTACGGATCAACGTGCAATCTGCTTTTGACTTCCAGCATATGTTTTGGAGTTCAAAACAGGAGATATTACTTCTTTTTGTGTTTAGTATATCCCCCTGACATCTACTAGTAAATTATTGGGGATTCTTTACACTTGATTACCCAATTAGGATACAGATCGAAAAAGGGGAATCCACCGAAAACCAATAAAACACAGATCCTCAGCATCTATTCATGTATTTTTGCTGAATCACCGTTATAGTTTGCATATCAAGCGTCAGTTACTCAGGCTAAAATTGTCAGGGGAGAGCAATAACATCAGCTGATTGCGGATAACCATGGCAGGTCTACCAAGTGGAAGCATTTTTAAGGGCAGGAAACTGCTAAATCAGTCTGGTGATCTAGTGGATGCTGAAGCCGCACTGGGAGACAAAAAGGTGGTTGTGTGCTACTTCTCTGCACATTGGTGTCCTCCATGCAGGCAGTTCACTCCTATGCTGAAAGATTTCTACGAAGAATTGAGCGACTCACCGTTAGCAATCATCTTTGTTTCCAGCGACCGAGATGAGAAATCAATGAAAGATTATTTTGCAATGCATGGCAACTATTTTGCAGTCCCCTTTGATGACTCTGCATTGAGAAATGGCTTGAAGCAGGCATGCGGTGTGACAGGTATTCCCATGTTGGCTGTTATTGATAAGAGTGGGAAAATGCTTCATGGGAACGGAAGAACTGACGTTGCAAGTGTAAGTCCCGCACAAGCCTACAAAAAGTGGGAAGAACTCTCAAAGGCCTAAGAATTTCATGTACTTGCTTTGTTTCTTTAAGCTTATTTTGATGTATGTCAATTGCTTAGATGTAGATTGCCTGAACTAGTAGTTCGGTATTTTGGTATATTTTGGTATTTTCCCGGATTCGGGCAGCATACAAGGAAGTCATTTTATTTTGCAAACACACAAAGCCATTTTGTTTTGCACAGACTTGCTTGCACTCCTTTCTGGTTACTCATCAAGTTTTTCCTCTTTCGACTCCCTAGGGGTATACATGACCTTTTTTCACTCTTCATTAGTTTCTACAATAGAGCTGTATATGTACTCTATATATATACGTGTGTGTGTGTGTGTGTATTTACGCTTATATTAAACCCCCTTGTGTGACGAAAGAGGAAAAACTTGATGAGTAACCAGTGGGATGGCTAATCATTATTTTGAATACAAACGTTTGCATTTTTTTACCACCAAATGCATTATCTGGGGATTCCCTTGGTTCCTGCCTCCACAAGCATAGTGGACAAATCTTGATGGCTGTCTTAGGGCTGCGACAGGGCATGTTTTAAGAATTTTTCACTAGTGGGGCATTTGAGCAAAGGGCACTTTAGCTGAATGCAGAATCTACAGTTTAAAAGGCTTTCAAAAGTACTTTTACAGTATTCCTATCAGGCTGGTGACGTTTTGTCTTGGGGGGCAAATGTCCAAAGTTGGGTATGGCCCAAATATTTTGGTGAGCCACACCCTAAATACTTTCATGAGTTTTTCTGACCTATAGTGGACCAAAGGGGTAGAGGAAGGAGGCATATTGTAATCATCCTTTCTCTGTCAGTATTCATTCCAAGGGTTGTGGTAAATAAAACAATTAAGACCCATGCATCTTTTACGATAATTCTTTAAAGAGCATTATGTTAATGTTAATACTGCTAATGCAAGCAGATGTAGGAAGTATCAAAGTTTTTGTTACCAATGCCTTGGTTCTCTTTCAATTTTAGAGGTCTTTGATTCAATAAATGAGGGACTTAGCCCTGATATTTCTAAGTTGTGAAAAACATCAATTACATTTTAGTTGAGGCTTGATCTAAAGAAATTTTGACTAAAATATTGAGTTTGTTTTCAGACATAGTATTTCCCAACTTAACTTTTTACTCTCAAAGGACTAAAAATAGCCTGTTCATTCAAAAGATTTGAAAGGAATTGTGATGATGACCCTTAGAAGCAGTCCAGTCTCAGAGAAATCACAAGTTAAACTGGCTTGTACAAGCTAGGGGTAATGGAACTGCTTTATGCCAGAGAGGGATTTGAATTTAGACAGCATCAAGGAAATTATTTCACAGTATTTTCTACAGCTTTTGGCTGGGATGCACACCTAAAAACTTAAAAAGAATCACTCTCAAAAGGTGGTTGAACTAAGATATCCAATGATTCAACCCTGAGAAATATTGTGATAGTACACCATCAAAAGCTTCAATATCACAGATATCCTCTCAAAGATATCAAGCACAAATTAAGAATGGTGCGGTTGAAAAAGATCATAAAAAGATAAAACTCGGAGTATGAAACATTTTAGTGAAAATCAATTCCTGTTTGATGTTTCTAGCATATGTTTGGGTCAATTCTTCCAACAGACAAATAACATAGATATACTTGTCAATAATCAGTCTTCCATGTTCTCTTTTGTCATAGAAAACCATGCACTCTTAAAGGAAGTACGTGTTTCTGAGAGATATTGCCCCGGATTGGTAAAGACCTCAAGCGTCTGATGGGTACAAGAGATAGATTAAAGCAGCTGCACTTAACAGTACATCAAGAATTCTCATAGATGCTTATAGGCAGGCTCGACATAGGGTTAGTGCTCTAAATATCCAGCTTAGGATAAAGTATTTCTCTGCTAAAATCTCTAAATGTTAGGGAAACATGAAAGAGTCTTGGAAAACTATCAACGAGCTATTGAACAGAAGATCAAAATCTTGCAGCATTGATTGTCTTAAGGATTCTGAGCATACCTTTGTAAACAAAAAGGCACTCTCCAATGCAATGAATAATCTCTTTTGTGCAATTGGAGGGAAGCTAGCTAGTAAATTAGATGCAGTTCCTAACCCTCTTCTCTCTGATGAAGCTACTAAAAGCAATAGCAGTGTTAAGTTCCAATTCGGCTCAATTACAGTAAAAGAGATCAGATATGCAGTTGTCAAGATCAAAACTACTAAGGGCTTTGGGAAGGACAACATCTGCTACTTAAAGCTAGCCATGCCTTTTATTGAAAAGTCATTCGCTGACTTATTTAACACGTCAATGGAAACAAGCCAGTTTCCAGACCTGTGGAAATGTGCCAGGGTTACACCAATCTGTAAGTAAGGTGATAAGCCTGAAATGTCGAATTTTCGCCCTATTTCTGTTCTACCAGTTATTGCAAGGTTCTTTGAAGAACTTATCGCCAACTATACCAACACATGAATGATAATGGTTATTTCTCTTCTGAGCAATCAGGATTTTTGCGCCTTCACTCTACAGTAACGAAGTTAGTTAAAAGCACTGATGACTAGTATAATGGTATGGATCTAGGAAAGTTAATAGGAGTAGTCTTCGTTGACCTGAAAAAGGCTTTCGAGACTGTCGATCATGATATCCTTTGCCAAAAGCTGGAGTACTATGGTATGTAAGGTTGGGACTTAGAGTGGTTTAGATCCTATCTCTCCAATCGTAAGCAATTTACTAGGGTTAATGGTGTTGACTCTTCAATCCAGGTAATGAAGACTGGTGTACCTCAGGGCTCATGTCTTGGACCCCTTTTGTTTCTTATTTACATCAATGATCTACCAAGGGCTGTCAAAAATTCAAGGACATCCATGTTGGCTGATGATGCGTGCCCTTACCACCAGTCTAGCAATATCTCTCTGAATGACAATGATTGTCTCTCTGCTAAATGAGGCCATCAACGAAGATCTTTCGCATGTTAATAACTGCTTAAAAGGCAATAAGCTTTCACTTAATGTCATGAAAACCCAATCCATGTTTATTTCTACAAAACCTAAGCTAGAATCCCTAAAAAGCAAAAATGAATCTTCAAGGCTAAAGATTCAGGTAAATGAACTTGAGGTTGTTCAAAACACTAAATATCTTGGTGTTCAGATAGATGATTCCCTGGATTTGAATTAGCATATTAAGGTAACTTCGTCTAAGGTGTCAAAAGCAGTTGGGCTTTTAAGGCACGCCAAGCCCTTTCTACCAGAAGAGACACTTAGGACCTTCTACACAGGGATTATTGAACCACATTTTCGTTACTGTTGGTTAGTCTGGGGGTATACTGGTGTCACTGAGATTAATCAGCTGCAAAAGTTGCAGAACCGTGCTGCCCGAATTGTAACTAGTAGTAGCTTTTACACCCCTTGCAAGCTGATTATTAAAGAACTTGGCTGGAAGACCATACATCAGCTAATCACTGGTGAGACTAATATCATGGGTTTATAAATCCCTCCATAAACTAGCCCCTCAATACATGTGTAATATGTTCACCAGAGCATCTCAACTAAACTCAAGGTTTTTGAGAAACATGCTAACTGATTTCAAAACTACCTGAAAAAGCTCAAAAACTGGTCAAAAATGTTTCTCTGTGAGAGGTGCTAAGACTTGGAATGGCCTCTCTACTGAGGGAAAGCTAGCATCATCCCTGACTAGCTTTAACAAGTGCATATAGAATATAGTTATTTTAATCCTTGATTCTTTTTTTTGATGCAGCATTTTTTCTTCTTATCGTTAATATCCATGTCAGTTACTAGGGTCGTTTTGCATTTTAGAAAGTTTGATTTTGTATTAATATTTTAGGAATGTTCTAGGTTCACTTTATTTGATCTTAAATATTTTATGTTTATATTGTAATTTATGTTATGGAGGGCCCCTTGAAAACCTGCACAGCTGAAGGGCCGCCCTCCTTAAATTTGTGAAATAATTATAATGATAAAAAATTTTTTTTAAACTTCTCATATGAATATATCATTAACTAAATACAATAATACACCTCTCAAGTACATGGCAGTGTAAAATTGGCTTGCTTGTATAGAACATAACACAAAATGAAACAAAAACAGTAGAAGTAAGCGAACAAGGAAAAGGGAAATTAAATAGTTAAAAGTTCAGGGTTAGTCCAAGGCTTGTTTCGACGACAGAAAATGTAATAGCTGGATCGAATAGAGATGTTCATGGCTTTCATTATAATTCTTTTTGTGATTTTCTTATCAAAATGTAACTCTTGTAGTAAGGATAAAAGAGAATTGCAGGAAGAACCCATAACCCCAATAACACCCATAGAGAGATTGACGAACACAACTTTACTATAAGAAAGAGAAAGATCATTTATCAGTGAGCTATATTTGGCAGCTTTACGATCGCTATTGTTCTGTATATTTGTTTCAAAACCGAGAGTAAGCTCAAGGATGTAAAGTATCTTTTCGTCTATAAGAAGAAGAAGGTCTGGACGCAAAGAATCACCCGTAATCAAGCATGGAGATAGAAAGGAAGGTAGATCAGAATAAACAGTGCATTGTTTAAGTGACGAGAATGTGCTTGCGAGAAAAAGAAGAACAGAGATATGTCTCCAAGTGTATCTGCCCTCATCTAGATATGACTTGCAGCTGGATACAACATGTTGTAAAGCTGAAGGGCCGCCCTCCTTAAATTTGTGAAATAATTATAATGATAAAAAATAATAATAATAATAATAATAAATTAAGAATGCTATCCAAATGGCCAACCAACTTGATGGATTTTGCATCATTTTGTGGCATGCTGCAGACTAACGAAAACCTGTCAAAAACCTTCCAGACAAAATATTCCTAAAATGTTCTGCAGATAGTGTGATAAATGAGATTTTTCAGTTGCATTTAGTGCAAAACAAAATGTGAGTTCTAAAATCAAGCGATGCACCTAAATTACAAACTTTGCCGTGAATTGCTAAGTACGGCGGATGTGAAGGTTAGCCATCAAGGTATTTCACTATAATACGCTTCCAGGGTTAGGGTTTGGCTAAGGGTTAGGGTTTTTGAAAGGGTTAGGGTTTTTGAAAGGGTTAGGGTTTTTGGAGGGTTAGGGTTACGGGAAGGGTTATGGTTAGCGTTAGTTTTCGTACTTCCGCCATTATGAAATTTCCCAAATATGGTAAAACATGCGTTGTTTTCGAAGATATTGTGTGTTATAACTTCGTAACCATATGGTTAGCTTCAAAGTTATTTCCATATTTTTAAACAGCGTGCTGAGCTCTTTCGTTTGATGTATGAATTGTTTGGAAAATGATTGATGGCTAATCTACACATCCGCCGCTAAGTACTGCCATCTTAAGAGCACCATAATACTTGATATAGTCAATCGCCACTGATGGCTTATGGAAACTGTCTCAATACAAGATCCTGTTGCATGACCAAGGGCTATTAGGGCCTAGATGCTTCTCCTCCAATACTCCTTATGACACAGGCGAAGAGCTCTAACTACCTTCAACACCTCGGATTGCAGTATTGACTAGTGAGTTCTGTGATCAGCAAGTATTACTGAAGACTGCGAGTAGTTTGACTGAGATCTTTTGCGCTAGTATACACGGAGAGAACGTCCCTTGTATGTTTACATTCCAGAGCTGTTGTGGTCGTAATTGTTGTTGTACCGGAGAGGGCAAAACGTTTCTTGCCCAAATTTCGTCAATTTCAGCCAATCGGATGCCCCTTTTGTCGGCAATGGGCTTTTGATCCTTGCTATTGCGCATGTCAGGTAGCCCACTCCAAGGGCAGATCTAGCTTGCCCCGAAAATGACATCATTTTTTTAAATGCTTACGTGCGACGCTCACTGTAAGTCAACACAATGAGAAGGAATCGAATCTCGCGCCCCTGAATGTCTGGTGAAACACGCTAAGATATAACATTTCATATTTTTCTCACTGTTATAACGTAATCGCACAGTTTTTTCTCTTGATTTATTTTTCGGTGGGGGGCATTGCCCATAATGCCCATTAGCACAAGCCACCAGTGGTTCCCAAACTTTTAAAATTATTAATTTGGCGGTCCCCTGCATGCTTTTTGTACTCGTGGTCCTATGGGGAAGGGATGGCTTCAAAATGAGCGTGGGTTGTAGAAAGTTGATTATGCTACTTTCATAATTTTTTTGGACATTTAGCAAAGTGTTGTATAACATGGCTCCTCCACATCACCGGAATTCGTCAGCGAACTGAAGAAGGAACATTGCACCATCATTGTGCAAAATGACCTAAGACATTGTCTATTGGGCAATTTATGGACTTAACGTTTTTATTGGATATTTTAATATATTGCACCATCTTTTGTGTTGAGTAGTATAAATTAGTTTAGTTTTATCGTAAAGTTAGTTGTCGTCGAAGAAGTAGAAGTAACTCAAGTAGATGAAAGCGACCCTCAGGATAGCTGCTGTGTTAAAGAGAAAAGGTCGTAAGTTTTAAATAGCCTTTTTAGAGATTCTTTATATCACTACGAGAGAACTCACGCAATCCTCTATGTTATACTTTAGGGATAGGAAATTAAGTAGAGACGAGACCCAAGTATCCCCCTAAATATAACATCTGGTGCCCCGTGTGAGGATAATATTGGAAAGCGTATACTCACTGATAAGAAGATTTATGCCGATATAGCTGTTAATTCAAAGATACAACACAAATTTTGCAGTACATTTGTTTGAAGTAGTCGGGAGAACAATTCGAGGAAGAAGTCTTCAGAACGCAGATATAGAACATTGCCATAACTTCATAGAATTCAAGAACCCTGCTAATATTCTACCAATTTACAAAGAATTATCATTTATTGTAAGACTTACAGTTGCATTGTACACAAGTGTTATACTGAACTTGATTGCGTCATCCATCGTAATCTCGTTGCATGCGTAGAAGTTCATTTAGTACGATTAAAGTTCAGATAGTTCAAATATGTCTGTTGAAGAAGGCCAACAAATAGCGGTACACGAATTGCAAAATCAAATGTCTGCCATGCAAGCGGCTTTGGAGGGTAATTCCCAAGCTAGCCTTTTCAAACCGAAAATGTTTAATGGGTTTCCATCTGAAGATGTAAACGAGTGGCTCCATCAGTTTGAACGATATTCCAAATTCTATAACTGGTCGAATCCAAAGAGATTAAACGCCATTTCACTGCTTTTCGGAGGCGCGGCACTTGCCTGGTTTCGCACTTTGCCTGATGAAACAACTTCTGATTTCAACGAATTGGTAGAAGAACTCAAAAAGC
>WIPJ01000976.1:244513-254750 GCA_018155075.1 Cassiopea andromeda
TTGATGACCTCTTGACTGACTATCGCTCTACACCACATGTGGCAACAGGGATTGCTCCAGGTGATATGCTACTGCGTGGAGGTTATCGTTCTGGCATCATATCTACAAGAAAGCCCCCTACAAATAGCAGTATTGAGGAAGCAAGACAACGGGACAAAAAACGGAAAGATAGGAATAATAGCACAGTAAATTCCTCCCGATGGAGACAGTACCCTACAATATCTCAAGGCAATGAAGTTCTTATCTTGCGCTCTGGTGATAAAAGAAAGTTCCAATCTCGCTATGAACAAATACCTTACACAGTTATTGATATACAAGGAACGCGATATGAACTCCTTGCAAGTGACCCCAAGCACCGAAAACAGCCAATCTTCCGGCATGCCTCCCAAACAAAACTGTATCAGGAACCAGTGTTGCCATTCCCAGAATTACCTAGCAAATCTGCCTCAACAGAATCAATGCATTTTAAAGACACCTGCCTGCCATATAAAGAAAGGAGATGGATTGACAAAAAAGAATACGGGCCACTCACTGGAAATTCGGCAACAGCCAGCAATACCTCAATAGAGGATAGCATGACAAATAGCATGCCAGAGGTTGAAATGAATCAAGAACCAAGCATCACATTCTGCAATCCAGTTGAAGAACACATAGAGGAAAGAAGAAGAGGCAAACACAAACGAAGAGAAAAAAAGAACACTTAAAACAAACACTTCTCTTTCTATGGACAACAGGGGTGATATTGCAATGCTGCTTCCCTGCTATGTGTTTTTATTAATTCTTATTTTATTCAATTTCATTATCATTTCATTATTTTGATTGTTTTGTTATTTTGCTGTTTATCAAACATATTGCTTTAACCTCCTCTTGAGGAGGAGGGACTGGAGAGAATGAAAATGGCGGATGCTAGAAAACGCATGGTTGTTTTTCTATGAATTCATTCACTGTTGGGGATACAATATTGTTCATGCATTTTTTACAAGAAACCTGGCTCGTGGCCTAGTAATAAACGTTTCTTAATTTTTGGCAAAATTTTAGTTCTAAAAGTTTCTTAATTTTTTTTTACAAAATTCCTCAGTACGAGCTAAAATCTAAAGCGATATCATGTTCATTTTGCTTTGACACAGCTCTGCGTTGAACCAGGCAGCAATTTCAATGTGCTGTCTGTCTAAAGACTCTTGGCTCTTTCCTTGTAGCTCTAAAACTTCCGTAAATTTTAGGACTTCTGGTACTAGGTTGCTTATAAAGTGGTTTCTTATAAAAAACGTGTATGCACTGATTATACGTAAGTTGTTAAATTATTTAGAATTTCATTAACGGTCTAATCCAATCAAAAAGGCCTTAAAGTCGCTCATCTGCAATCAAGACATTGGCTCCTCCATTCACAAATTTTATTAGTATTTCCTGCAATAGATTTGTGTTCAATTTGGAACGTTAAATGTACCTGTTACAATCATTCCTTACATCCATTTTCTCCGTTGATCTCACTTATAACAACAGTATAAGAACTCGTCAACTAGGATTGAGGGAATGCGTCCATCACTCTTCCTAGGGACTATTAAAAAATTCGTGCTCTTCAATAATCTCCTCTCAGAATTTTTTAATTAGGCATGTTTCCTTGGCATAAGCTTGAAGTTCCCTTCAGGATTCCTTCGCGCATGCGCAGAAGCAATCTTTTAATTGAGCTCTATAAATCACGAATGTCGGAGACTCTCTTCATTATCACTTCAACCCGTCGAAAAATCAACACCTTTGGAAATTTCTTGAAATGCCCGTCATTTCCAATTACTTTGGTCGAAGTGTTCGCGTTGTGTGTCAAATAAAACTTCTTATATTATTGAAAACCATTTCATTCACCAGCAGCCAAATATTTACTAACTTCTTCGCTCAACTACATCAAGTTGAGCAAGATATTTAAGTACGTCTGATTTCTCAAGCAGATGCTTCGGTCATACGAGCTAGAAAGAGAATTTCCCGCGTAGGCACAAAGCCGTGCGAAATAGACATATGGCAAAGCAGAATATCGTGCGTTATACCTATACGTAAACCTGCATTTCGAAGTTGTGTATTGAACTAGTTGTCAACGGAAGAACGTACTTGAACTTTTCCATCATTGTCTACATTTCCAGGCCATAACACCATCTTCGTTTTTCAATTGTTCAGCCAAGCAATCAGGTAAGACTTCTGTACTTCGTTGGAGGTAAACATAGCTCTGAAAACTACCGCAATTTAAGCGAACACTCGGTATGAAAACAGAGCAGAGTAGGCCCAGATTGCATACGCCAAAGCTCAAGGCATTTTATGACGGTGTCAACACTGGCCATTAGTAATTTTTGCAGTTTTTTAAACAATAATAGCGAAAATGGCGTTGCTTATATTCTTCCATGATTCTAACGAATCAAAAGGCGTATGGACAGAGCTGCGAATGAAATGATGTTCTCATTTGGGCTTTTGCCTAGTAGCAAAATTTCCCTAAAAGATGTCTTACTATGGAAAGAGGTTATGCGTTGTTCGACTCATTTTATGTTGTACAGAAGCAAAGAACCTTCATAATATAATTCTACAATGTTTGCAATTTTTTCCTTGGATAGAAAAAGCAGATGCTTAAAGCCTAGCGCACACAAGCAACTTTTGCGCTTCAAACACAAACATTTTTGAACACAACTATTGCGCTGCCCAGAGACAGAGATATTTGTGTTTCAAAGATTGTTGGTGAGATCAAACATGTTAAATCTGGAAAACTGTTTTTGAAGCACAGAATTAGCCAGTCTGCGTGTCTTTCAAACACAAAAGTCTCTGTGTTTGAAACACAAAAGTTGCCCGCGTGCATTACAAATAAATTTGCCTGTATCGTTTGAGTATTTCATCGTGTTTTGGTGACTGCATATACAGAATCTACATCATTCAAGGTGACTTCATGAAATCTTAATTAGAAATTTGAATAGCAAAAGGGGACGTATTTACTTGTGAATGTGGAAGTGGGCCCTCCTCCCAAATTTTAATAAACTCTCGGTAAACTTATAGATTGTCGATAAAATGATCATGATAGCTCGTAAAACTTAGTATATTTGACAGAAGAAGAAAATCATTAGCATTAAGGTACTTTGGTTCGCAGCATGGCAATATAGATAAGTATAATATCAAAAATTGCTTTCGTCGGCAAGTGCGTGACAAGGTACGCCCCAAAGAACAGAAAGTGATTTAATTTGTAATTCTAGCTTCTATGGTACCTACTTTTCATTGCTATTTTCTACCCTTATTTACCACAGACCTTTGTAGTCTACAATACATCACAAGATATCCATTATGCTGGCTATAATTAGCTTCTGTATTTAGCGTATTTTCTCCTTCAACACAAAGGATAGCTTCAAGGGGAATAATTGTGCCCGGAAGTTTCTTTAGCCTCTTCTTTTGACCCTATGATTTAGGAAGAGTTTCATTGCTGTTCACTTGTTCGTCTATGCGAAGTCAATAAGCAATTTTCTTGGGAACCTTAGCGGGTAATAGATTATGTTTTCCTAGCTTACACTTTGGAGGCTTGATACTATGTCCCACGCAACTAGATAGGGCTATGTTGTAGAAATACTGGTATTGTCTCAACAACTTTTAACTCCCGTATACAACATTCTAGGATTCCCCATGTCCCTGATTTCCAATACTAGAATTCCCTGTACATACAAGCGTATGTCATAAAGTGGTTTTTTAAGAACCCTTCCAATAAACGTGGTCACCAAAATGTAATGATGTTCTAGTTAATATTGTTTCCTCTAATGTTAAGTATACTTCGAAGTCAGGCATTAGCGGATAAATTTACGTGGCATTGGTTATGTGATTATATATACAAACGAAATCAACTATGTACAAGAGCTAACGGGTTTCCAGTTAGATCCGGAATTAAACGTATAGCTAACTGAGCGAACAAGTAATCAATAAAACACTACCATGTTCGAGTTTAAATAACTAAATACAGGAAATACGTTATAGAACTAGTCAATCATAATTAAGAAAACAGGTAAGGTCTGTATGAGAAAATGTAGAGAAAACTAAAAGTCCCAGGCTATAAGTGAGTATTGATATTGAATTGAAACGAGGCTTGAACGTCAATGGACATGAAACGAGGCCATAGAGAGTTGGTCATTAGCTTGAGAGGAGAGTGCAAATTAAGATCAAAAGAGTGAAATATGTTATGACGTACATAAAAGAAAATACCAATATGAACATTGAAATGTTATCGTAAAAACACATTAACAAAATTATCCTGAAAAGTACGCGTCGTGACATGTATATTCCGATTACATGTTTCAGGTCCCTTGTTCAAAACAGCTACCTCTATGTTTGTATAGGCTAATTCGCAGTTTTGAGCTACCTGCTTTTAGTTGCTGTGCATATACTGGCAATATTTGCTATATCCATTCGATCGTTACACTAAAAACCTCCAAATATCGATCCACCTGTTTGCTCAGCTGGGCCTTCCACAATAACAGAAAATCAAGTAAAGATATTCCAAGAATCTGGATACCGTTGCGTTTCATCAGCAAAGCGATGAGGGTGCACTTGTCAGCTATGGCAATGCGTTGTAGAGCTACTTCAGCTTATCAATTTCTTTCGTAGATGTCAACAAATCGGTAAACTCTTTTATGCTATATGGATTCAATTTGGAATCATTGTTCATTAGAAAGTTATGAGCGTCAAAAAGCATCATAATGGTAGAGTTTTTGATGAATGTAAACCAGATTGCATATTTTTGCTCCTAGCCGCAAAGAGTTACATATTTAATGATTTAATACTGAGCTATGAAGTAGCATGTGTGTAGCACATGCCTATCAATTTCTGGTATGTGTTTGCACGTTTTTGTATAAGAAAGAAGTTCTGATGAAAGTAGTTTTTGACTGTTCCAAAATTAAAAATAGTTCAATACTAGATTCTTGAGAACTCAAAAATTATTTGCAAAACATGGTGTAGGACTGACATTGTTAAAAAGCTACGAAGGGTTTTATTGTTTTAGAATAAGGACCGCATAGGAGCAAAGCATGGGCTGTTTCAGGAATTAAGTTAGGGAGTTCGAGAGGTGATGCTTATCTAGTGGCCTGAGTTAAACTTCAAGTGTACAACACAGATTAGACTACCTAGTGCAGCGTTTATCAAACCCTTTTTCACCAATCGACTCATTTTCTATTCTATTTTCTTCTGTGGACCTCGTCATAGTTATTGGACAAAATATAAGCTTGATATTTTGACAAGGAAGAAGTTAAGGGAATTTGTAAATAGTCAAAGAATATTAAAAGATGATCCTTTATTTTGAATGAACACTACCTAATTTGCCTAATTATAATTTATTATTTATATACCTTATCAACCATTATTTGGTGTAATTATTATTATTATTATTACAAATATTTATAAAATTTCAGCTATATTGCTGTTTTACAAATTATCCTGTTCTAACAATAATCAAAATAGAAAACTTCTAAGATTTAAAAAGTAATAATTTTTTTTCAAACTTCATCATATATATCATATTAAAATCTACAAATACAAATCTCACTAAATAGGTAATCTGTATTTGGCTGGCTTACATGATACACTAAATTTAAAGAAAAAATGTACATATGAAATAGATTATAATGAAAGAAAAATATACACTAAAGTATTTCAGTACAGAAGCAGTAGTAATATCAACTCATCAACTAGCGTGTTCAGTAGCTGAGAAACTCTGGGTTGCACCATGCTTTGTTCCTCATGCAAAATATGTAAAAGGTCGTGCCAATAGCAATAGCAGATAGCTTGGAAATAATGAAATTGAGATGTTGATTATCAAAGCCTAGTTTAGTACACAATAACAATAATAATAAGGCAAAAAATAAATACAAGTTATAAAATGAAACATTAAAATACCGAAATACCGCTATATAATGGATCTGAAGGTATTCAATGACAGTGCTAGTTTAGCTTCTCGGCTGAGCTCATTCCATAATTTTGCTCCACGATACAATAAGTGTTTTGAACTAGTGTAACAAAGGTCGGCGTTAAAAAGACCGAAGATACGGAACTTTTCTTGAAAAGCACGCTAATTTTGTAAAGCCTATTTTCGCTTGCACACGCCATTTTTGGACAGGTGATTCAGATCTCAGGATTCAAATTACTTGTTTTTGAAAAATAGGAAATTACAAGCAAATTCGTGCTAGGACACTAAAATAACATTTAATTATTTTGAACAGTGGGAAGAGAAGGAAGACGAAATAGACAAAGGTGCTTTAGGAATGGTGATAAGGAAAGCGGTTCAATGATTCTTTCCAGTGTTGGTACCACCGACGGGACTAGAGGGGCATGTCTCCCTCCCTCACTTCTCGTCAAGATCAGGTTTCTAACTCGTCCAATTTCAATGAGGAAATGTTAGGGTTTGGGTGAGGGACCTCTTGCAAGATTTTGAAATGGGTATGGCAACAAACTTGCGTCATAATTTTAGGGTATGGTACCCAGAATCCCTCAGTTTGCGATGGCTACCCCCTGAATTTTTCTCGTTTAGCTTTATATTTCTTCTTTCCTATCTACCCATTCATGATTTCATTAAGTAAATCAGCATATTTCCAATTTTAACACCTACCTTAAAGCAGTGTATCAGGAATCACTTTCCAGATTGATTAAATGCTCCAAATACTTTAATTATAGATTACCTTATCGGCCATTTTTACGCCAGTTTTCAGTTTATGTTGGCCCCTCTAGTTAAAAAATTTTCTCCAACCCCGTTTGGAGCCATGTTTTACGTCACTCAGAGCGCAAGGAAAATCAAAGTTGATGATGGATATTTTTACGCATTTCTGCGGGCGTCATTTGTTATTTGTTTTATTTGCTTGAAAAAAACTGTCCTCTTTGTCAAGTATAGCAATTAGTAATTGAATTTGAATGCTTCTAACACGTTTAAAACCATGTTCCTTGCTATAGATGGAAGATATTATGCTAGCCTCTTTTTCGTTTGAACTGCCCAGGGGCAATGATATAGAAGCGCCGAAGGCGCTAGATGTCTAACTCAGTCTGCCAGAGTGAGGCAAATTTTGTTTTGGCGGTCATTGTAAATGGTAGCAAAAAGATTTTTCGCCAGTGCTGAGCCCTTATAATTTGGTAAAAAGTAAGTGCCGAGTTTATGAAGTTCCCAACGGATTTTTAGCGTGTGAAATGGTGGGTCATCATTATCCATCTCTTATCTCAATTTCGATTGAATTTTGACGATTCGTGTATCTATCGCGACGTTTCAAGTAATTTAAGGGTGGCAGTTGCTGCGGTGCTCTTTGTGAAACACGAAAAATATAATTAAAATCTTTTTTGCAAGGTAGCAGTGAAGCCACTAGCAACTATTTACATTGCTTTTGCTTTAAAATTTATTTATGAAGTTAACAATAATCTTTTCCCCGTGGTTGCTTGTGATGTTAAGACTCAGAGCTCAACAGACCCAACTATGAATGCGGACTGAAGTCGTATGCTGTTTGCTGCCATTGAGGTAAACAGATAAAATATGTCACATTGTAATCTTTAACAAGTGAAATTGGATCGGATCTTTTTTCAGAAAATGGTTAAATCTTGCTCTGCATATGTATGCACAAATTGTTTTTCTAAAAACGGAGTTTCATTTCATAAATTTCCCCTGAAGGATAAGAGCCTTCGAAAGTGGATAGTTGCAACAAAGAAAGAGAACTTCTAACCTACCTTCAATAGCACTAGCAAAAATGAAAGTTTTAAAGGCTATTAGAGTGAATACTGCAGCAAATGAAATTGAAATCGCATTTACTGGCATAATCCCCTTGTGATAAAATGTTTGCCAAAAACTTTATTTCAATAAGACAGAAGCACACCGCAGCAACTACCACCTTTAAAGTACTTGAAACGTCGCGATAAATGCGCAGATTGCCAAAATTCAAGCAAAATTGAAAGGACAAGAGATAATTCATGCTAACTCACCACTTTACACGCTTGAAATCCGTGCTTAACCTCATGAAATCGGTCCTTACTTTTCACCAAATTATAAGGGCTCAGTACTTGCGATAATACTTTTTGCCACCATTTAAAATGGCCGCCAAGGCAAGATTTGCCTCA
The DNA here is from genome assembly GCA_018155075.1 of Cassiopea andromeda. Taxonomy (NCBI): domain Eukaryota; kingdom Metazoa; phylum Cnidaria; class Scyphozoa; order Rhizostomeae; family Cassiopeidae; genus Cassiopea; species Cassiopea andromeda. Next base: position 252,602 of record WIPJ01000976.1, read on the forward strand.
CTCTGCTCAATGTGCAAACCCGCTAAGTTGGACATCTAGCGCTTTCGGCGCTTCTATATCATTGCCCAGGGGGCTACTTTCCTATAAGGGCCTCCATGTCAGGGTATTTTGCTGATCCAAAATTTTAATTCACAGTTCTGGCGAGCCCCGAATACTGAATCTTCAAATTTTGAGACCCTAAATATTGTCACGTATTTTGGACTACCACTATCGAAAAATTTCGTTGAATATCACAAGTATATGTTTATTGTGTCAATACCCCCTTAAATCTTTAGAATTTGATACCCCCTTGGGTTTAATTGTTCCCAATCATAGATATATAATTGATTGCTTAGTGTTTCCCTTAGTTTCTTAGATATTTCGCAGGAATAAGTCACCTCATGCTCCTTCAAGATGGGATTTTCTTCAAGATTTTTATGATTTTGTCTGTTCTAATCAAATCTATATTTTGTGATTCTGTTTCGTGAAGTTTGTGCTTTCTCTTAGTTTCCATAGTAGATACGCGAACATCTGCTGCAAATTTCTATGACTGAAGGCTTAACTGCGACGTTGTTTAATTCCTGAAAAGTCAACATGAAACGGTTTTTGCAAGGCTCTTTGTTTATTTCGATAATTAGTGTGGATCGAAACGTGAAATGATTTCGGTACTGTTTTTGAAAGTCGTTGGCATTTGCTTGTTCATTTAAAACAAATCACATTTCGTATTTCTGAAGATGAACAGTACGTAAATATTTTGAAACCAAGAGGAAGAAAAGATATAAGGCGGATGGCATAAGTTTCCAAATGGAACCTTTCCATTCCTTCATGTTTGAGGCACACGGCTCTTTCTTTGTCAGGTTTCATTTGTAATTTTTGCGGTTGTTTGAACGACTTTGGACATGTTTTCTATCTTTTTTCTACGTCATTTTAGCTACAAGATAAATCAAAGTTTATTACTTTTCATTATATCTACATCAAGACTAAACATCCTAAGAATATTCATCCTTTCCTCCAACAAATTCTTTGTGAGCTTTGTCTATTAGCTTTTATTAAGTAGATTTTTCCTGATTGGCTGGTTTGTTTTTTCGATTTCGTTCTTTGACAGTTTATGCAAAATTGTAAATGATGGCTTCTGTTTGTTTCGGATCATCAACAAAGTTCTTAAATTGTGAATTGGTGCAGTGTTTTCAAGCATGCCTTTAGCAGAGTCATCGGACATGGGGTATTGCACTAGTTCTTGTCACATTGCACGCACTGTTAAAATTTGCTCCCTTGAGTATCACTTTAAAGATTGGGATGCAAGGGACTTCAAACGCAACCTACCAGGCCATCTTTTAGGTATTCTCGGCTGGTGAGGTTCAAGCTCATATGGGACCAATGCAGGGCCGCATATATATTTGCTGGAGCCCAGGGCACACTTTGGATTTGGGACCTCTTAAAATGGATAAAAGAATTCTGGGTTAATTCCTAGGTTTTTCAAAGTGTGCTTGGAGCGCCCTAAATTTAGAAATTTCGGGGGGCCCTGGGCACGTGCCTGGTGTGCCCAATGGTAACTGCACCACTGGGTGCATCCATGTACAAAAATGTTTTCAAAGCATTAAACTAAACAAAAACAGGACATTTGTGGTGGTTTTTGCTCTTTACATACATAAAGGCATGTCAAGTAGGCCCATTATTATTAAGGGCAAAGCACAGATTGTGATAATGAGCCGTGGAACAGACACTGGAAACAGGTGGGACGCTTGCCCCACCAACCCGTACGGTAAAAGATTCCCTGGCTCCTATCCTCTTGCCTTCATTCCTATGTACGGCATTGATGCACTACATAGGTTTTGCTGGAATGAAATGTATAAGAATTTTCATGCTCAGAATCGCTGAAATTTACGAGTATTGTAAGGCTCAAGTGTCATCAAGACTTGGGATTTTGTGCATTTGAGCTAAGGTACTGCTTGTAGATTAACTTTTTCACTATCGATACAATATTTGTTTTTCTGCTCCACTTTCACTTTGCTATATGATAAAGTAAGATATCAATAAAAATTTGAGTATAATCCTTTGATTTTCAGAAGTAGTTACACCTTCGACATTTAAGAATAATTTAAGGCTCAAAAACCGGAAAAATTTAAGAATATTGAAGCTATGCAAAAAATAAGGTATTTTTATAACACAA
>WIPJ01000976.1:265059-276559 GCA_018155075.1 Cassiopea andromeda
TCTCTTCAAAATCTGTTATATGGTTTTCTAGATGCCTACACATTCTAGTTTCTACAATTGAGCCCCTGTTTAGTTTCATCTTATCGTCGCGTATCTAGAGTATCAACCTCATAAAATACTCTCTATAGCAAATAATTTGTTGTATGACAACTGCATATTGTGTCTGCAAATATATAAAATACGAGGCTAGAACATTATCCGGGTGTTTTACTCAGAAAACTCTGTAGCCCAGATGGTCAAAGGTGTGGCCAAAGAACGTTGGGGCTAGCAGAGCTCCTAATGACCCCCCAAGCCTTGAAAACTAGGGAGAGTTCTCAGAAAGTTTTAGGAGATAAGTTTTCCGCATTGTTTAATTTTGCAAGTAATTTTAATCAGTGAATATTTGAAATCTTAATCTTGAAAAGCCATTGACTTCCTGTCCGCCTCTGCTAGCGCCTTTTAAAAACGTGATCTAATTCACTATCAGATGGAAAAAAGATAGAGATCAATTTTGACTAGATTCCTGTATTCTAATATCAAAGAAATATATTTTCCTGCGATCGAAAAGATTTATGGTAACAATTCCTTTATTTGCTACGTCAAATTGAACTTGAGTCATCGTAAGTCCTCAATAAACATGCTGGCATTGAGGAGCGAGCATCGTTTTGTTCAGTCGTTATGCAGTGCCTTTGTGTCCTTTGCTAATATTTACATTATCTCCAAGGTTTCTTTTACAAATAAAGGACACTGATATTTATTGATTTCATGTTCTTCACTCAGAAACGTAAGGAATTGCTTCAGCAGCTAATCCTAAAACAGTGGTGGCAATTGCTCTGTAAAAGGCATTCGGTTAAAGGTAATCTCTAAATTATTATCGATTTCTTCTTATCAGACATTTCACTTCTCAAATAATGGTATGATTGCACGATGCAACTTCCGTTTCCCTTTCGATTTATGTAGTACGTTTCTTAATACAAAAAAGCTTCCTGTCTCAACAATCCGGTACACTTTCTAGGATTTTTCCGATACATGAAAATGTTTTCGTTTATTCATTGAGTGCCAAAGTTAGCATTCAGTACAAGTGTTCAATTTATCCTTTTGAACAATGCAACTTTGAATCCGGAGCTTCATTTTCATTCATCGATTCTATACTTTATTTAATTAGTATAAATGGTATATAAAGAGTGTTATAGTATTGATGCTCTATCTATATTCAATGGTTTTCCAATCTTTATTCAAAAGCTGATATCCATATAGGCAGGCCCCCCTGGAGAATTCAGAAGCCCCCAGCATAAAGGAGAAAATTAGGTCCCCTGCGAGCTAAGCGAGTAGAACATTTTTAGGGGGTCCCTAAATTAACTTTGGTAAATTACCACTGGTTCACTTTATGAGACCTCAGACCTTGAAGAATTGAGTGTTATAAGGCCTCTTGGACCTTGAGGCCCTGGGATAATTTGCCCCCTGTCCCTCTCTCGGTTGCCCTGCATATAGGACTCTGTAGTAAACCAGTCACAGAACTTTTGCATGCCTTTTCCATAAATTATAGTGGGTATATCTACTCCTGTGAGACCTGTAACATCACAGCCCAAAATGTAGATGTATTGTTCAAGTACACGGTAATTAAGACTATCTATAGGATTTTTTTCAGAACCATCCACTTCACAACACATAGTAAAGGGTTTTGATGTGTAGTGTTGCATTACTGCCCTATTGATGTTGCAGCCCCATAAAAGAAGATGCACCTGTGGTGAATAGGTTTATTTGTGACTTCAGGTGGAAGGCCTTAACTGATGTGCTCAATTTCTGAGAGTAAAGAGTTCAGAAGTTTTGAAGCCTTCCCAGAGGTCCAGTCCTTCAAAAGTGAATTCCAAATACAAGCTACAGCCCATGTTAGGCAGGGAATGGCAAGAAGGTCATACACCCTTTTTCCCCTTTTGTATCATTCCTTTTTTTGTATCTTTTGTTTTTGTTTTCATTTGTTTCGAACTATTTTTGTGATATTTGCAAGTTGTAAAGCAACTATTGTAGTTTATTTGTGCCTTATGTACTTTGATAGACTTGCTGTATGACTTTTGCTCCTATGGATTTCTTCTCTTATAGGAATTTCAGCCAACTCTAAGCCTACCATGGACACATTGACTCTGCATTGCGTCTCAAATACATAAGTTGGACGGACTCCACAGTTAGACACTTCGTAAAATGTCAGAAGAAAAAGAGTTAGTATGTTTATGATTGAAAATTTGAGCTAGTTATATGTCTAGTTTCCTCATTTGTTATAATATTATCATCAGAATGAGAGGGAAAATGGTAGACTGACATCGTTGCTTTGCATAAGAGAGGTGTCGAGCTCAAGTAGTTCATTATGCACTACAAATGGCTGCTCAAAATATTGCTTGATACCGACACTTCTAGTACTCAGCATTTACTCGAGATGAGCCTGGCAAACAAACAGCTTCCCTTAGCACCTTTAAGCTACGCATTAAGGCACTTTTATCTTTTGTGTTAAGTTTTATATCTATTTATTTTTGCCCTTTTTCACTTAATTTTGATATTAAATGTTTTTGTCAATTTAGCACTTAAGATTTTTATTCCAACTAAAGTTTCAAAGTAATTTGTAGTTAGCTTTACTGGTATTTAAAGCTATTGTACTGTTGATAGAGGACACTTGAAAACTAGCTGCTCTGATGAAGGGCTATACGCCATTAGGAAATTGAAAATGAAAATGAAGCGAAATGGCAGCTGTTTACATATCCCTTCCTATGAACTGACCAGCTGTTGCAGCATTTGCTTTGTATCCTTTAAGTTAGGCTCAAAAGCGGGCTACAGGAATAATAAAGCTTTGTCAATCCTATCATGCAATCGTATATAGTCAGTAGCATTAGAAACAGGTAATTATTTATAACTGGGGATGGTACTACAATTGTGGTGAATCTTGCTTGATTCTCACAAATTTTATGAAATAAATCGATAACGTCTCCCGCTGAGATGCTCCCAAGTTAGTAAACGACAAAAGTCGATAGTAAACACAAGAATATAACCAAACAACAACTTGATAAACGAAACAAACAGCAAATGAAATGAAATGAATAGAAATTAAAACAGTCTCACAAGTTTATCTCAATGTCATTCTCGGTAGAAAAGTTCGCTTCATCTCGTGTCCCTTATGGTTCGATTTGTTTACTCTCTTCCGTAGCACGCAAATATATGCAAATTGCCCACACAATATTCAAAAATTCAGTACGCAATCATATAGATGGTCTAAGTTTAGCTTACCTTACCCTCTGAGAAGGATTGGGTGTCAAAGAAAACCAATTTGATAAGAGAAATTTTTTTGGCCAGTGTCTTGTATTTTAAAGCAACATTTGACTTTTAACAAATCCCTTTGCCTTGTCTAATTAATTGTTACCCAACCTTTGCCCACCTAAAAATGTTTTTACCCAACATTTTTATCTTTGGTCCCAGCCCTGGTTGTAAATAATGATCGGTCCCTTATTTAGGCTAGTGTGCTTGGAAGAAGTCGGATGGGATATTTTGACGCTTCTGTGATAACACCCATTCTTATTCATCGGTGAATCTACCACCAATAAGTGGCTAGCACCAATATCTCCAGTCCCATTGATCTCACTTCATACATTACTACCTCACATCGATAGAAGCCAAACCTGTCTGATGGTACAGAACGGGCAACCAGGGCCTTGGGAGAATTCTGAGGCCCCAGGGTAAAAAAAAGAAAAGGCGAGCGAGGCGAGCAGGAAGTTTTAAGGGCCTAGAAATTAACTTTGGAAAATTTTTGCTGGTTTACTTTATGAGGCCCCCAGACGTTGAAGCATTATGCCATATGAGGCCTCTTGGAGCTTGAAGCCCTGGAGCCATTTCCTCCCTGCCCCGTCTCGGTGGCCCTGCGGGCAACTGGTAGATTTAAATGTATGAGAAACTTCAAAATGTACGGGAACTTTGACAAGAGATTGTACACAGGTGTCCGTCACACGAGTAAAATTCTTCTCCAGATCCTGTTTTAGCAATGTTTTGTTATGCAGTAAAAGTAGCGTAACAGTTAAACATCCTTAAATATAACGCGTTTTTCCTTCTCTATATCTGATAATCATTCTATTGAATCATTCACAAGTAACAACACAGTACATCTAACAGTACAAAGAGGTACAATGATTAATTATATAATAACTATGTTAATATTATTTATACATTACAGTAGTTTGTGCATCTTTTTTTAGCAGAATTGCTTTCTCTTCAGACTTCCATTTCAAACACTAGGCCTTCTGATTTTGAATCCACGTCGAGTAGTAATTCCTCAAAGCAGTTTTCTTTTGAAGAAATTCAAGTACAATTACTAGTAGTTTTACAGTCATTTCTTATCTCTTGTTCTTATGCAGGTCTTTACCACAAAGGATATGGCTCTTTTGGGTGAGACTGTGCTTACGCGTGCACAATGGACTGGAGATTGTTTTCCAGAAAATCGCAGAAGCCGTAGGCAATATGCCAATACTGACAATAGGTATTTCATTTGTTATTGTTGCCGTTCTTGCTACCGGATTGCACAAGTACAAAATGGAGAGGCGCAGTGACAGACTCTTTATTCCGCATGGAAGTCGGTCGATTACAGATCTCGACAAAGCATCGCAGTATTTTACATTGAAATTTCGGGTTGAGGAGATTATTTTAGAGAAAACCGGATCCACTAACGCTATTGACGACGATCTGTTGAAAGAGGCTCTCACTTTGCATTCTCATGTCATACAACTAGGGGAGTACGACAAGCTTTGTTTGGGAAGATCTTTGGGTACGAACTGTCTTTCTTCCACGCTAAACATTCTAGAACTCTTTCAATACAACTCTAGTATGATTAGCAATTCCAGCCAATTGTTAAATTCTGTCTACAAGAGCCAGACGATTGTGATGTCAAACGGGAAGCAAGCTAAAGAAAATTTTCCAGGTATGCTTGGGCTAATAAAGTTCGATTCAAATGGAAATATCTCATCTGCTAAATCTATCCGTATAGCTTACTTTATGCAGTATCATTCAACAGATGCTATTTACGAGCGTATCATGAGCTGGGAAGAGAGCTTCATCAACTATATGTCAAGCCAAGAAAAGATTCTTAGTGCCAAAGGTATAAAGCTATATTACTATGCACATCGGAGTTTGGATGATTCAATTTCAGAAAGCGCCTTGAATGATATGAGTTTGATAATAGTTGCGTTTGTTTTAATGGTTATTTTCTGTATTGTGATGAACATGCGCATCAGACGGCCTGTCAATGGACATGTCCTTCTCGCGATCGGTGGGATTTTTACTGTATTTCTCGGCATTGGCTCGTCATTCGGACTTGTCATGTATGCAGGAACACCCTTTATTGGAATTGCAGCAGTTTTGCCATTCATGGTTCTGGGTGTGGGTATTGACGACATGTTTATCTTGGTCGATACGTTGGATCAGCGTCACCCTTCCATGGAAGGGAATATCCGGCTTGTTGCCACTCTATCAGCCGCTGGATCATCTATCTTGATGACAACTTTGACGGATTTGATTGCCTTCGCGATAAGCACTGTAACTGACTTCAGAGGCATTGAATACTTTTGCTTGTACGCAGCACTAGCGATTACGTTTGTGTTTCTACTCATGATAACATTCTTCTTGGGCCTTATGAAGCTGGATATTAACCGAGTTGAAAAATGGAAGTATGACGTGATTCCATGCAAAGGGCAAGAAGCCAAGCAGATGCCTTGGTATATGGAACACAGTAATATCTCAGCAAAGGTAAGAATACCACACCCTTTGAAAATTGCAACTGTGTGACTAGGCAACTGTAGGACTAGACAATAAATACTCTGGTGTCTCTAATAGACGCCCCCATCTATTACTTTCAGGAGAGTTTTCCTTCCCATCCGTTGCTTATTAACACCCCCTTCTATTAAGTTTTACAAATCTATCATGATCAGAACACGGAGAAAATTACATCAGCTTTTAATAATACAATTTCCCAGCATGAACCACCTCTTAGAACTCCTTTTCTATTGAAAAGCTGCCTACATGCATACCCCTTCTATCAGCACCCTCTTTTTATTGAAGGCTAGCCGACATGAACACCCCCTTCTATTCGCACCCCACCTTCAATTAATAATTGGCGATGTGAGCACCCCCCTTCCATTGCCTCCCCTTTCTATTAGAGACACTAGAGTAGATATTTGATGTAGGTTTTTGAAGAAATAGGAATCTAACGTACTTTTTATATTGAGTTTTGCTTTCGCTAGGAGCTTGGTAGCTACATTCTACACTAGCATGCAGCTTGACTATGAAGAAAGAATCATAGGACTGTGATTCTCTCTCCATAGTAAAGGTGTATGCAAGTTTAGAATGCAGAGCTCATTTATCTGCACGAGCGTTCGAACGCCGCTCGCAGGCACAAAACACCACCCTTCAAATTCTGCAGGCACTTTAATCCAACTCTATATCGGGCCGTCTATTACCTTCAATATCTTCTGCAGGCACGTTTCATCTCAGATCTGCCCTCACAGGCCAGTAGCGTAACAAAATCAATCGGGGGGGCCTTAGTAATTCAGTAAGGTTGCGGCCCCATCTTAACTGTCACTCCAGATAATACAAAAAACTTATCTACTGAAAACCTCTGAGAGGCCCCTTCCTGACTTCAAAAACTTTGGGTTCCTCTTGGAGCTGTCCTATCCTTAACCAATTGCATCAATGTCACAGGAACATTAATAAACTTGGTAAAATGTAGCTACAGATGGCAGTTTCTTCGACTTATCACTATGAATTCTACTAGTCAGAATTAGTCCGAATTGTGGTAGACTATGAGCTTCATGAGCCAAAACTTTGGTTAGTACTTAAAGAATGAGTAAATTTTCTTTTTCAGCTCATGTTTGCATGGGGTAGATTCCTCATGAAGACTCCGGTCAGAATTATAGTAGTTGTGATTGGTGTTAGCCTAACTGCAGTTGCGATCTACGGAACTACATTTCTTGATCAGAGTTTTGATTCGAGCACTCTCGGTAAAGACAATTCATACCAGAAGCGGTTTTATGATATAAAAGGCAAACATTTTTCCCAAGGCTTTGATGTCAGCATTGTTGTACTCGGCAACAAGGATTACAGCAACCAAGAGGTCCAAACCCAATACGAGCAGCTTTCGAAGACAGCCATGGTCAACAAGAACTACTTAAATATAAGCTCAAATTGGTTAATAAACTACAAAGCCTGGGCGAAAGAAAACAGCTATTCGCTGTCTGGTTCGAATTTCTCTGCGAATCTTAGAAGCTTCCTGCAGGACCCTCGTTACATAGTACACAGAAGCCATTTTAAATTCGCGAATATGTCAGACACCACAAGCAACATCATTGCATCTCGTATCATCGTACGCACGAAGGATAATCCGCATTCCATATTCAAAAAAGAAGCCATGTTGTCGCTTAGATCCGACATTGACAATCTTTGCTGCTTAGGAGCATTCCCAACTGTTCTTAGCTTCATATATTATGAACAGTTTGTAGTTATATTGCCAGATACTATACGAAATTTAGCAGTTTCCGGATCAGCTGTTCTCGTCGTGACCCTACCCTATCTAATACACCCAGGAGTGGCTTTTCTCGTCTTGCTTGGCTTTGTTAGCCTAGTTTTCGAATTGCTAGCCATTATGTACCTTTGGAGCGTTTCTCTGAATTCAATATCAATGATCGTTATTGTGATGGCAATCGGATTCTCAGTGGACTATAGTGCACATATTGCCCATTCGTTTGTTGTATCAAACGCTGAATCACCGGAAGAGAGGGTGATTGAAGCCTTGAAAACGATGGGTGCAAGTGTGGCTATGGGAGGTAGGAGAATTATATATCTTTTATTCTTTTTAATATATAAAACTGTTTTCTTTGCATCCAGCAGCGGTGCTATGGAAATTTTTCGAGAGTGGGTTAGGTCTCAAGTTGCCGAGTATAAAATGTTGTTTTTTATGCCTTGAAAATTATCTTTACTGAGCCTGCTTAATAGGCAGCTGAAGCTCTCAAATCTGCAAGCAATCCTTGGAGGTGGCACACCCGAAAGCCCCACCCTGTCTGAGACACAATGTAGATTTTACTTATACAGAATTTGGTTTAAGATCAACATGATTTTCGCCATGGAGAATTGCTACCAAAAATGGAATCACATCCCATACCATCATTTGAGCTAAGAATAGGAGTATTGCTATCTTCATGTCATGCTATGTATTTCTCTATTTCGGCAGGTTTCAGTACATTTTTGGGAATGCTAGCAACAGCATTTGCATCATCAGAAGTGTTTCGTATCTTCTTCAAGATGATTTTCTCCATTGTGGTGCTTGGCTTGTTGCATGGCCTATTGTTCCTTCCTGTCTACCTTAGCTGTGAGTAAATATATCACAACCCACCACCATTCAGTAGCTTTCATTAATACTGTATTTTCTTAACAAAGAATTTTCTTAAATTTCTGGACTTTTTTGTCATATTTGGTTAGCTATCTTCATCCTTCTTCTTTGCTCATTTCGATTAAGAGCGCTAGCTTAATTTTAGTAACAAAATTTTTCTATACTTCATATTTAATCGAATTGAATTCAGATAGTGACAGACTTTGAAATGGAGAGCTTGAAGAGTACTTCAAAATTTATTTGATTACGGTCCTTGTTAGGCCAATGTAAAATAAATCTTATGAAGCATTCTAGTTGTGTGTCTAAAGTAAAAGTCTAGATATTCATATGGTAGCAGCTGTATTGAATGTTCATCTTTACGTACCCTTTATTTGACTAAGAACGGCCATAGACCCTTTTCGGAACCAAAATTTTTTTTTCTTGTAGTATTTTGTCGAACAAAGATTACTTTTGAGAAAGAGAAGAGTGCCAACGAGGTCTGCTTATCTCCTGCTAAATTATCATTAGATTCACACCACCCAGCAACGATTCATCAGTCACATGTGGGAAAGATTGGGTCCAAAGTTATTCCCGTCGCTTCAGGTACGGAGTTGATCAAGGATGTCAGCATAGAATCACTTAACTACAACAACAATGACAGCAGCAACAACAATGACAGCAGCAACAACAATGGCAGCAGCAACAACAATGAAAACAGCAACAACAACGATGTGAAGGATACTAAAAACGACATAGATACCTGATGGTGCAAGAAAGATTTGCTTCTTCAGTGTTTCATGGCTTAACGGCTCTTGAAAATTGTGTTTATCACTGAATTAAGGCATTTTACTGCTTCTTTATTTAAATTATCATTAGCTATGCAATTTTATGAAGGTAAGTACTTGGCAGAATATTTCTGCAAATAAAAACAGGACTTCATTTTAGAGTGTCAATAATGATTTTAACACTTATAATTTCTATATGTTGGAAATTTCGCCCTTAATTTATACAGCTGTTTTTAGATTAGGACAATTGCAGTTGAGCGCATTGCAAGCAGAGGACTTCAATTGGTTTGAAAATCTGAACAGATGGACTGCGCAAAAGCTGTTCATATGTAGTAATATTCAAATCTTCAAATAATTATTCTAACAGGTGTTATATATTCAATCCAATCCTAGATTAAACTCAAGCCAATCCAAAAATGCACTGAATCGAATTTTAGAATGTATTGGGTGGAACTGAATGCATTTTGGGTTGGTCGATTGAGTCTATTGGCACCTGCTTTTTAAATGTTTCAAGGTATGGATATCTATACTGCTCTTGAATTGCTTGGAAGTTATTGCACACCATCTGATACTACGATAGTATTGGTTTCGTAATAATAAACACGTTGTGTGACTTGCTATTTGGTAGAATAAGTCTGTATTAGAAAGCTGCAATAGACTGGCGCGCTGGAGCCGGGGGATTAGATGTACTTTGATACTCAAACGGGATTTGCTTGCAATCTAAAGGTGTACTTGTAAACATTTTAAGGGACTCCCCCTGACCCTCACTGTCACGCCCAGTAGGAGCTTGCCACTGGTCCCCAGACCCCTCACTCCAAAATACGCTCCGGTGACCCTGAGAGGCAGCCGTTTGTTGTATCGTACCTGAATTGAGTCGGCTGCCAAGCTCTCCGTTCACAATACTTCCGAGTAATTCTTCTAAAATCGACGTTCTGTTTGAACTCTTTTCTTAGCAAATATGGCGTGCCTTTAATTTTAGAGTTAATGGAGCCATGATTTTCTAATGATGTTCATTTTTAGTTTTCGCGTGGTGTTCTTTTAAGGGCAATTTGGAGATAATTTGTTTCTGCATGTTAAAAAAACTTTCAAATTTTGTTGCGGTAGCTTCATACCTATGGTGAGTTTAATGAAACCACAATTATTAACACATATAAATATTTGAAAATTGAACCTCAAAGTTTTCATTGCCCTTGGGCAACCTCCTCAGTAGAAATTGTTTGATTTTTCCGTCCTTATTAAAGAGCTTCGTTTAGTTGATTACGTCACAAACAGCATAGAAATTTCAGAATTGAGTAATAAAGTGAAGACATCTAGTCTGTGCCTTCCAATTCCACCATTTCCGATATTTTTCAAAAGTTCTAGGTTTCGTAAACTTCTAGTTTCGCGATACAAAGTAGTTTATTGAAGTTGTTGGTCTCACGGGGCTATCTAACCGAGTTAGGAAGTGAAGGGGCCTCATTTAACGAGTTCACCTCTGTTTTGCTACAGTATCACCTTCAAAGCTTTTTGGAATATTAACAAATGGAAAATAACACTTTTTATTAAAATATTCTGCAAGGAAGCGTAACAAATGTAAAGTACTATTTTACACAAAAAGTGGGGGAGGGGGAGCAGTGTCCCTAGTCCTCCAAGATTCGACGCCCCTGTAGTGTGCATTGCAAATAGCCATTTAGCTGGAAATATATAAGTTACATTTTTTATCGTTAACGATATGCTTGCATTTAATGCCTAATTGTTTCAATTAAGTTAACGTTTTTAGCACGTTGTATATTTTATCGTCCAGTAGTATTTAAGAAATCTTTGTTTGTTTCAATTTCACATAGTTAACTTAAATAGATTTATTCTCCTTGCGTGTTCATAGGAAGGAGACAGTAAGTAAGGTCTTTTTCTCCGTTGTTTGACTCATTGCATGTTCAAGATTGCGCTGTCTTCCACCCATCCCCCTTCTCAATGCATTTTTCATTACATTTTTGCATGACTATGCTAGGAACTATATCTTCATGACATTTTGAACGTTTATTTCCGATATTATATCTTATGCCTATAGGAATAACATGACTTGCAATTCTAACAGTTCCACTCCTCTTCAAAAACTATGCATTGTCAATAGCATTTCTAGGTAGCTTTAGAAAAGAACAGAAAAAACTTCCAGGGAATGTCTCGTCTTGTTTAGACCACAAGATATTGCTAAAGGTACAGAGCTCTAAGCTAAATAGAACTACTGATGGAAGTCATGTTACCCTTGGAAACCCAAGCGAATGATCCCTAGAAGTTGGACACTAGGTTTTACAGGCTGTATTAGGTGGTTGCATCTAGAACTATGAGTGCAAGTACAACTGTGCTTACT